>QJNX01000154.1:0-136741 GCA_004155925.1 Monosporascus sp. MG133 | reverse complement strand
CCCCCTTCACATATTATGCATCAGTACCCCAGAATTCAAAATGCTGCTGGATGCTAGATTAACTAGAACAACTTTCCGTTGTGGTAATGGCAAATACCTTTCATACTTATACAGATTCAGGGGATGATTTTGTTTTACGTTTCAGCTAAAGCGGCATGGCTTATGTCCGTCTTTTAGCACCTGGGTAGGTGGGCTAGTGTACAGTACTAACGGGGTTATTACACGGGTAGGTGGGCTAGTGTACTAACGGGATTATTACATTACATATGTAGACAGATAGTTTACATTGGCCTACGTAACATCATCTCAATACGTACATACATCCGCTTGCGAATCTCGGCCACCGTAGGCAGGCAGCATCCATCGACACATTGCCGTCTCTTCCATCGAAGAATTGGTAGATCATCCCGTTGCATCCACGAGCGCCATAAACTAGATAGCCGACCGATCTGCAAGCCAGTGAAGCCCATCAGGGAGACCGTCGACCACAAAGCAATCATCTCCACCATGGCGAACCCCCTCGACACCGACGCCGGCTCGGAGTTGTTCAACTCCTACGAGACGGAGTTCAAGCTGGTGCAGGCCGACCTGACCCAGAAGCTTGACCAGATTCCCGAGCTGAGCGGCGAGCCGCGGAAGGCCGCCATCAACCAGGCCGAGCGGGCGCTGGAGGAAGCAGACGAATTGGTACGCAACCCGAACACCTACCACTCCCCTTTGGAGGCTGACGACGGACCGCTGCTGACGTTTTCTTTCCTTCCCCCTTCCACAGCTAGGCCAGATGCGGCTCGAGAAGCAGAACATCCCGTCGGCGTCGCGGACGAAGGTGAACCAGCGGTTCCGGAACTACGAGACGGACACGGACCGGGCGCGGCGGAAGCTGCGGTCGCTGGCGGACGACCGGGCGGCTTTGTTCGGGACGCGGTACACCGACGACCCCTCCTCGGGCGCGGGAGACGCGCAGCTCGAGCAGCGCCAGCAGCTGCTGGCGGGCACGGAGCGGCTCGACCGCAGCACGCAGCGGCTGCGGGCGTCGCAGGCGCTCGCCAACGAGACCGAGGCCATCGGCGCCCACACCCTCGGCGAGCTGCACCAGCAGCGCGCCCGCATCCAGCACGTCAATGACACCTTCGTCGAGAGCGAGACGTACGTCGACAGGAGCGTCAAGACGCTGCGGGGGATGGCCCGTAGGTAATTCATCCCCTACCCCTGTTATCCACACCTGTACACATGCACAAACACACAGCCGCTCTCATACATCTCTCACAATTTCCTGGCCCTCTTCTTCATGGCCTCGCATCGGTCCGGGCCGCCCGGCCGGCTGACTGGCTGACTGACTGACTAACCGATGTCCAGGATGGCTACGAATCGGGTGATCACCATCGCCATCATCACGATACTCGTGCTCCTCATCATTGCCGTGGTCTGGGCCAAGTTCCGATAGGATGGGCACATTTTCCTCATTCTTTTCGTTTCCTCCTTCCTCTATTTGTTTCCAAGCGAGCGAGCCGGTTCGGCCCGAGCCGACCCCGGTAGGCAGGGAGGAACTTCGCATTACGCGCGATTGTATCTTATGTCTCATTTTATTGAGCTGAGTGTATGGCGTTCTGGCGGACAAGAGGGTGTGGGAGAGGCGGGTCATCGTCGCATACACAGACTTTTGTTGCTGTTTTTGTCATTACCGTCGTTCTCCTACGTACATACGTACATACTGGCCCGGTGATCCTGATTGGGCCCTGGTGTTCGGGGCGTCTGAGCCGAAACGAGTTGCTTGAATAATTAAACGCTTTCTCCCGCCTGGCAGTGTGTACGTACGGATCTGGGCTCATGCGCCTGAACTTCGAGTGCTTAACGGCCCCGAGAACAAGACGCCCCAAGGGTCCGGGACGAGACGACTGTCGAGAGATTCAAACTCAATAGTTAAACAGATGGGCAACCCAGGCACCCATGTGGATGGACTCAAATCAAACAAAGGGGTGAGGTGATCGAAAAGGCTACGCTCGTAGGACATATGACTGTGGATGACAATAGCCGATTATATGTCACTTCATATCCTCGAATCCAACGATAGGAAGAACAGTAATATTTTCCCTTATTCCACTCCTAAACGCCCACATCCCAAAGTTTACCTAACGTTAAACTCGGCCGCGTTGTGACTAGCCCATCATGACACAACACACGAACTCGGAGCACATTTCCGATCTCCAGCTCTCTCGCATCTCCTAACACACACCATGATGCCCCAGGCCGCAAACGCAGCAAGTGTTGCAAAAGGGGGGGGGTATCAAAACACACACCCACTGGCGACCGCCTGGCCTGGTTTTGGACCCGGTGCGCAGCTAGCTCACCTCCTGCCACCACCGGCCCTCGATTTACCGACTTTGCCGCCGAAGGCAGCTGGGCCCCTCCTCTTCTCCTCGCCCAGCCCCCGTCTCCCGGCGCCGATGCCGCCCCTGCCGCTGCGGCCACCGCCACCACGACCACGACCACGATCACCGCGCATGCCGCCGCCGCCACGGGAACGCGGGCTGGCGCCGCCCCTGCCGATCTGCTTCTTGATGGCCGAGACGTCCTTCTCGTCGACGTCCATCTCGTCGTCGTCGTCGCCGTCGTCGTTACCACCCCGGCTAGGCCTGTTCGAGAACTTGAGACGCCCGCGCTGGCCCCTGCGGCCGACGTCCTTGCCTCTGAGTGCGGCGACGTAGGCGCCGACACCGCTCTCCTCCGTCCCGCCACCGTTCTTCGGCGTGTCAAGGACCATGGCGTCGGCGTTATCCTCGTCGTCACTGTCCTGGCCGAGGATCAGCTTGCCGTCTAGGTCGGTCTTGGCCTTCGTCTTCCCCGCCTTGCGCAGCTTGCCCGGCTTCGTCGACGAGATGCTGGCGAGCGCCTTGCGGTCCAGGAGATCGAGCGGCTCGTCTTCGTCTTCTATGATATATGTGTTGCCTCCCTTCTTGTTCTTTCTAGACTTGCCGGGGGCCTCGTCCTCCGACTCGTCCTCGGCTTCAGAGTCTTCGCTGCTGTACAGCGCTTCGTCGTACTCGCTCTCGAACCGGCTGCGTCGCTTGCCACTTGCCTGGCCCTCATCGCCTTCGTCCCCGGCGGCCTTCGCAGCCTCCTTCTTCTTCTTGCTGCGCTCTTTGGTCTTACGGATATTGTTGATGAGTTTCCGGTCTGCCTCAGGGCAGTTCCGACTGACGACATCGATACCGAAGCGGCGCACCATACGTTCAAGGATATGCTTGACCTTTGCCCTGAAGTGCCCCTTGTGCTCGTGCGACCATACCATCAAGTTAGGGATCATGGACGGCAGACGTGGAAGCATCAGATCCTCCGGCAAGCTGATGACGCAGACCTTGACGAATCCCAAAACACTCTTGACGATTTCTCGGTTGTTCGAGGTCAAGAAGAGGTCCATGGTCTGGACGAGGTCACTTAAAATCTCGACACTCAGGGATTCCCGGAACTCGTAGAGTAAGCGGGTAATCGCAGTAATGGAGGCAGATATCATGTGAGGCGTGCTCCCTGCAAGTCCGGCACTGACCATGGTGAAGAATTCCTCGATGCTGGCAGTCACCGACGGGGCATCTTGGGGCATATGCGGGACCTTGCTATTCACAATGAGCTTCCCCTTTGCATCGTCCAGTCTGTGGCCCATGAGGACGAGAAGATCGAAGGCTGAGGTCCTTGCTTTCTCGTTATGTTCTTTGCAAGAGATGACCACTTCAGACAGCACTGCGGGGATGAAATGCAGCGAGCCGTCAGGGATAAACGGAATTAGCGCAGCAATCGCTGCTAACCGTTCCCTCCTAGCCGGGACGGACACCTTTTCGGCACTCGACAAAAGAAGGCTCTGTAGCTCCTCGTTTCGCTCCTTAAGAGCTACTTGACCAGTCTCGGATTCGGCAAGTCGTGGTATGAGCTTGTAAGCCTTCTTTTGCAACTGAGGATCATCGTCTTTCACGATGATGAGTGCGGCAATGTTGAAGAGAGGACCGAAACTCTCCCGGGGAAGGTATACCGACATGGTGATGACCAAATCCATTAGTGTATGGCTCGTGGAGGGCATCTGCTTCTCCGACTTCTGGGCCTTGTTCTTATCCTGTTCCTTGCTAGCTTCTTCCAGGGAAGTAGCCAGCATTTGGCTTACCCGGTTGAACGTTTCGACCAGTTCAATCTTAGGAGTAATGCTGAGATATGCGTTGATTGCTTGAAGTATTGGGCCTCTAGATTGAGGGAGGGTCTGACTGTAAACGTTGAATAATACCGCCAACAGATTGCCGGCAAAACCGCCGAGGTAACTTAGGTTGTTCTGTGCATCGACTTTGCTAACACGGCTTTGCAGAATCAAATCATCCTCTTCCTCAATCGAGGCAATAGCCTGGTTTGATTCGACAAGCGCCTTAAGAGCTCGGCAGACGTCAAGTCGGAGGTCGACTTGTTTGTACAGCAGATTCGCCAGCATTTCGGCGAAGGCCTGGTCGAACGCTACTGACAGATCCAGGGGCAGGTCGCAGTAACCGGGAAGAATGGACCAAGTCTGATGTACCAGCGTCTCGTAGATTTTGATCTCCATGGTCTTCGGCGCATCGCCGTGGTCGAGAACGCGTTGGAACATAGCCTCGCTCAATGGGATAAACTCTGTCTTGAAGTGCTGAAGATTAGTGTTGCTCGTGTAATCACGGAGGATGGGCAGCATCCAGGCCCTGCCAGGTTCGCCTCTGACTCGCTTAATGAGATTAAGAGGAAGTACGCTGAGGACAGCGTCGGGCCCCATCGCCCTGATTGCTTTGCCAACGACCTCGTCTGCCTCCTTTTTCCCCTGGAAGGACTCGTTGCCCCGGAGTTCGCCCACGCTTCTCGCGACCTTGAGCATGACTGGATTAGCGCGCCACCTTAAGGCGTCAAACATGGCACCGAGAACATTGAACGTCTCCATCCACGCAGCTTGGTACCTGACGCTAAGTAAATTCTCCCCAATCTTGGCCAGTTTCTCCAGGACCTTCTCATCATAGATAGAGGGGTCTAGGATGACTTGACTGGGAATGCAATTCACCATGAAGGAAATCAGACACTCCGAGGCTGAAACCCGGATGTTGTGAGACGATGAGTCCATAAATTCGGCAATCATTTTAAATAGTTCTGGCAGCCTTTGAAAGGTCTCCTCGGGTTCCATTTGGGCAGACACATCGTAGCCTCGGGAGAGGATAGCGATCCAGGGAGGTAAAAGCTGTGTGTCGTTAGCCGCAGGTCGCATTTCGGAGATGATCTCAAGCAGCCGGGGTAATTTCGCCGAGGCGACTTCGTCCGCCATCCCCTCGAAGATCATCTCGAAGATGTCGAATACGGCCATGGTCATGTGCTCGTTTCCTCCCTTGGCGATGCTCAGCAGAAGCTCGCAGAGGGCTTCGATATTCTTGCTCGGCCAACCACCACTGGCAGCTGCTATTGTTTTCACAAGCTGCAAAGCATGAATGAGCAAAGGGTCATTTTCCACCTTGTTGTGCTTCCTGGATTGCGCAGACTTGTTGGCTATCTCAGCAAGGCTCCTCATAGCCGTCTCGGCGCACAGGTCGGCGGCAGGATGATCAAGGGACGGGCTTGGCGGAGGATTCTTGAGAACCTTTCGCAGCGCATCTTGAGCTCGCTTCCTCACTTTCGGCCGGTGGTCCAAGGCGAGGTTTAAGAGGCCAGCAACGGCCCTTCGCGGACTAATCTCATTGATAGGGAGCTTCCATGCCGCCGCATCTTGGGCAATAAGTAAAGATTCCAGACAGCCGATCGAAGGTTTTAACAAGGGCGCTTCTGCATCCTGCAGGAGCAATACCGGTGCTAGAAGGGTGAGGATTTGGGTGAACTTGGATCGTAGGAGGGGCTGTGGCGCAAAGGGAGTAACGACATCGAGGAGGTAAACGACGGACGGAGTCAGCTCCCTGTTGATTTGGCCGCTAGATATAGACTGGCTCAGTAGAGCCAGCAGGGCAGCAAAGTAGCTGGTAGGTGTCGGCGGCGTCTTCTGCTCGGTCAATGTTTCGTCGACCGCCTTGAGTATCACGACCGTCTGTATAAGTGTTGACGGTTAGTGCCGGTGCATTACGGATAAGCTGATTGCAAAAAGAAATGTGCGCAATGCATACCTGTTGCTGGCTTTGAAGATTAGGCGACCGGATCTTGTCCAGTTTCTCTTCCAACGTCGCCATCTTGAAAAGCGCAGTCACTTCCAGTGTACTGCAAGTATATGGAGTTGAGGCGATCGATGTCTCGGGAAAAGCGCTGTCGAGGGTCCTGACGGGAGACTTTTTCTGTGGCTTATCTTATCTTATCACTTTATACAGTAGTAACCCCACCAAGATTCCCTAAGGTACTTTACTAGGAGCTTCGTTGCCTTCGTAAATACTGATACAAACTTTACTATGCGTATTGCAATTCTCTTTTAACTCGCCAAGCACTTGCCTTGGAGCGAATATGATTTTTTTCCTCTGTATTGAAGAGATGGGGTCCACGATTTCGGCTGCTCTTTGGGCAACGTCTATTTCGGTACACAACCACAGAAGAGATCCTTCTTTAGTATATGTAGCATCGATTCAAATATGAAGATGGCTCGCACCATGTCGGTAGGTGACTGTACTAGTAGTATCTGGTGCTGTCTACCACGATCCACCTTGCACAAGAATATCCAATTTCATCCTCATGCGCTCTCAATGCAGTTCCGTCTACTGCTAATGGATAACCGTACTCGTATTGGATAATAACCCAGACACACCAACCCATCACCTTAGGTTCCCCTTGCAATACCATAGACATCATGTAAGTCTAGGCGGGCAGACATAGAGCCCTTGCAACAATAAACCAGAGACTCGCAGCCCTTATTATCCCAGCTTTCTATCAGTCCCGGATGGGGAATCTTGAGGCCATCACACCATAAATGGATGTATTCCACACACAGTCACTCCCCAGCGACTGGCGCTTAAGAGAAGTCCTCGCCCGCCTCCTCGATGCTCTCCTTGATCCGCAGGAGGATCGTCGTCTTCCACTTGTCTAACTTGCTCATCTGGTCATACTGGAATAGGTGATTTGTGAAGGCCTCCTGGTCTCCCGCCTCGACGGAACCAGCCAGGTCGACCAGCAGCTGGTGCTCGCGGGTGCTCGGGAACGTGGGGTCCATGTCGCGGTACTTCTCGAGCGCCCGGTTGGTCGCGACTAAGTCGCCAGTGGCCAGATGGCAAACACCCGCCTTCAGGAAGTAGTCTTTCACCGAGTAGCGCATCAGGTTGTTGCTGACGGATGCGGCGGCGACCTTCTCGTATTGCTCGATCGCCTTGTAGTAGTCGCGCTCGGTGGCGGCGAGGTCTGCCACCTTCAACCAGAGCTTGTTCGCCAGTCTAGAAGGCTGTCGCATTAGCTCTCCGCGCTCCCCAGTTGTCCGTCTTATGGCAAAGGAGGAGATGCTTACGCTCCGGCATTATCTCCTTCAAACCACCCGGCCGCAGCTTCGTAGCTCTCCAGCGCGCGCTGCAGATCGCCGATGTCATTTTCAAACACCTCTCCCATGTTCTCCTTGTGTTGCGCGGCCCTCCTAAAGTTTCCCTTCTTGCAGTATTGGTTCACTGCAACCTCGAGACATCTGACAGCATCCTCGGGGTTCTCTTTCCGGTAGACCTTGAAGGCGTCGACCAGCGTGTTGGCGGCATCGTCGGGTTCTTTGAGATTGTCGGTCTGGACGGCGGCTGCCTTCTCGAAAGCTTGGCCCGCTTCCCGGTCTAGAGACACAATGTCAGCATATATTGCGACGGGGAGAAAGACGCCAGAGCATAGCTGAGGTATCAGGGGCTGACGCACTCATCTTCTGCATCCTGAAGGCGTTCGCCGCCTCGATGTACAAGTCGGCGGCATTCTGGTACTTCTCGTCTCGTCCGCCGAAGAAACTGAAGCCGCTACCTGCGCTGGCCAGCGTCTTGTCTGCCTGTGACACAGGACATAATTGTTAACAGCCAAAGGCGGAGGTTGGCATATACGGGTGAGCTCGTGGTGTAGCGGGGCATTGAACGTATAGGCAGGTCCTCTCACCTTCTGAAGCAACGCACGAGGGTCTCCGGACATTATGGTCAGAGTGTTATTTAGAGTCTAGAAAGAAGTGGAAGGTTGATAGTGAGTTCAGTTGTAGAGTATCAAGATATGGTTGTGAGAGACAAAGGGCGCGGCTCGGGCGATTAATGTAGGTATGTAAATATGTTACGTAGGTCGATGATGCAGGTGGGCTGTGGCTTATTAAGTAGAGATGCTCTACATAAAGTCTAGCGTTAGGTGTTACAGTACTTAGGGACTTAAGTAGGGGGACTCTATTCTTCCCCAACTAACTTAACAGCAGGGGACGCACGAATGAGGACGGGTTTGGGAGCTAGGATCCCTTTCACGCAAAACTTACATACACTATCTAGTCTAGACTAGAGGTTAGCTGGATGACAAACATTAGACGGGGCCACTTGGTGTAACGACGTCTTATAAGACCATTGCCCATACTTGGGTGTTATAGACATTTTAGAACCAAGATAGAAGAGTAGAGGATATCAAAGCCTTACCTATAGCTCTTCTATACCGCATTCTCCATTTACTCTCCAATCAATACTCCTTGAGCCCAATTGGCTGCCCGTTAACTCTAAGTTAAATATTGCCTGTTCAGCGCATTCGCAAAGCCACGATAGGGGCATGGGCGAGCAATACGATGCAAAATGCCCGCCATGAGCACGACAATCTGCCACCAATGCCGCAGTAAGGCAGCACGGCAGGGCCTGGTCGACGTGTCCAGGGCCTTCTCTCCAGCAACAGGGGGACGACGACGACCCTTTCATTCAACAACCCCGCAATCGCAACAAGAAGACGATGACATATCCCGGATCCTCTCGAAACCGACGTGGTCCGTCCGGTCTCTACTACCACCACCACTGCCACCTTCATCACCATCACCAACACCAACACCGGCACAAGCACCCGCTCCCGAGACCGCAACGAAAATAACCCCGCAAACGCTATCGCACCTCCTGCGACTCTCGGCACTACCACAGCCCGCGCCGGGGTCCGAGGAGGAAGCGCGGATGCTCGCCGACCTAGAGGCGCAGCTAGGGTTCGTGCGCGCGATACGGGAGATCGACACGCGCGGCGTGGCGCCTCTGCGCGCGATCCGCGACGAGACGGCCGCGGGGGCGCGCGAGCAGGCCGTCGGGCTCGATGCCCTGCGGGACGCGCTGGCGGCCGAGGACGTCGTCGGGCACGCGCGACGGCCGCGGCGGCGGCGGGGGGTTGGTGGTGTTGGTGGCGGGTCCGAAAGCGAGACAGGAAGAGGCGGGGTTGCCGATACCGGGAGGAGGAACGAAGTCGAGGATTGGGATGTCCTGGGCGGCGCGAGTGAGACGGCTGGGCCGTACTTTGTGGTTAGGAGCGAGGGGCCGGTGATGGGGCCGGCGGTGCAAAAGCGGACTGGCACTGAATAGGGGTCGGGAGCAGAGGAAGAAGAGGCTCCACATCAGAAAATTTAACTCAAGGCTCAATTCATACGCCTAGGCTGCGAGAAGGCGCTGCTATGCAGTAATATGAGCGCAACTACCTAAGGATCCTGAAGGTATCGTCCCGTAACGCCGTTCCGCAACTGAAGATCTCTACTTATACATGCAGCAATTGTAGGCCGAGCCTCGGTCGTCCGGGAGGCCAAACGCGGCCTGATGACACCCTATCCTCCAGGCATTCCATTGTCGATACGTGCTGAAATGCAATATCGTCTCCCTTATCCATAGGTATCGGTATCTCTACCCACCACGTGTAGTGGACTTATTAGCCGCCACTTGAGGGCCCGCAATATGTCCTCTGCTGGACGCCCGTCCCTACTTGTTCTGCTTTCGCCCCCCCTTTCTTCCAACCCCCTTGCGGTTCTCCTTATGCTTCGAGGATTCCTGAGCCTTCTGAGTCTGCTTGTCGGGATCAGTCGCGTCTGCCTGGGCTGCCTGGTCACGTTCACCGCCCAGCTTTTCCTGCTGGGCCACGAGCTGAGCCAGCATTTCCTCATCCTTTGCGATCTGCGCGTAACTAATATCCTCCCAACTTAGCTTCTTGAGTATGCCGCCAAGGAGGTACCGGTAGTGATCATGACTGTGGATGATACCACTCTCATTGAGATTCTCGACGCCTGGGACGCCCTGAACCTTCTGAAGGCCAGCCACACCGTAGTGCCAGGAACTGCTGCGGTAGAGGAAGCCCAACATATAATCGTTCTTGGAGTAGACGTTGACCAGACGACCCGTGACGGCGCTTCTCATGGCTCCCCAGGCGCGCATCTCGGTTGGGCAGGGAGCACCCATCATGACCACGTTTTCGACCAGACCGAAGGCTCGCTTCTCTGCAAGGTACATCAGGCAGGAGTAGATGACACGAGCGCCGAGGCTGTAGCCGATTAAGGTAACGCCTCTCTCGCCCTGAAGCTTGTTCATCAGGGCGTCGGCTAGGATGAGGCCGGTCTTCTCGGCGCGAACCATTCCGACACACCAGGGGTTCTCGACGAGCTTGCTGATCTTCAGGAGGCCCATGGGCCATAGAGCCTGGTTGAGGCTAGCGAAGACTGGGAAACCATTGAGCTGCTGGTCGGACGGCACAGAGGGGTGTTCATTACCTGTGCGAGAGGCGATCTCCTTCTTCGCGAGGCTCCACGCCGCACTCTTCATGACCGTATCCAGCGAGCTTCCAACCTTATCCATAACTTCAACCTCGTGCCTCAGAGCGTAGACTTCATTCTGCGAACCCAAGAATTGCCAAGGAGCAGTCACATTCTCGCTTTCCTGCGTGAGCCAACCGTTGACGCAGATGGTAACCCGCATTCTTCTGTTCTCGGGAGGCAAATCCTTAGGGTCAACCGGGTTGGGCTTCATCGATCCGTGCACTGGCAGCATGCCAAAGTCCGGGATGTCTTTCAAAAAGGACTCCATCGTCTTGCCGCCTGGACGACCTCCATACAGGCCGAACAGGGAACCAACAGTGACGGTGCTATCGGCCATACTTCCCAGCAATGCAGCTGTAGTGGCCGGTCCAAGTCCCAAGGCGCCTCCGAATACTGTTCCGATACCAGCCGCAAAAAGGGGCGGAGCGAGACTGACGGTGCTTCCGGTGGCGGTTGAAGTTGTAAGACCGGCCTTATTGCGTCGAGACGATTTTCCTTCCTCAGCCCGCTTCTGGATAATCTCGTCCGAAGTGATATCCTTCACAATCTGTGACAGGCCTCCCGCAACTCTGGCTTCATCTTGTGCCAGGACATGGGCAGGGACCTGCAAGGCAGTGGCGAGATGAAGCAGGAGGCGTCTTGAGTATGAGGAATAGTGCTCCAAACCCAGAAGGAGCAGCATGATACAGTGTAGGATCATTGCCCGCTTCTCCTTGGGCAAGTTGCCCAGGCTGCTCAATGTTGCCGGGTAGTGTCGAGCCATAGCATCGTTCGATGCCAGGGTAGCAGGATCGGTCCCTAGCACTCTCGGTTAGCTATACCGTTCAAAACATATCACCAGGCGGCTGCACTGTCTTCGAGCGGACCAAATTCTCGGATGGAAAGGATCAAAGTACTGCGATAATTCAAGAGATATTTATTGTGGTGAGGTGAGAGAACCCTGAGATCACAATGAAAAGGAAGAAGGATTGTGGACCTGAGGTTAATGCAACGCGGGATGCTTGCCGCAGGGATTGCACACACTATGTTAATGAGACGGGTGTAGGGGGTGAAGTGAAGACTCACCACCTTGTTTAATGGCAGCCCTTCCCTGGTTAGGCTTGTTCTTGGGTCTAGCAGTACCGGGGCCTTGCTGCTGTCCTTGGCCAGCAGGAACTCCACCGGTACCATTGCCCTTGATGGTCATATCCGAGAGTCGTTTCTGCACATTGGCTTTCCATTTTCCGAAATAAACCAGCAGGTCTTTCTTCAGCTCAGAGAGACTGTCAGACAGAATTTCGTTTTCAGTCTTTCCAGACATCAGGCTTGCCTCCTCGGCCGACTTGGGGATGGTCCAAAGTGGTTGGGACGGCGACAAGGTAAATGCAGGCGGCATGACGGGCGCAGGTGGCAAGGTGGGCGCAGGCGGCATGATGGGCTCAGGCGACACGATCTTTGCATCTTGGGTTTCGTCGGTGCCATTGTCTTTGCTGCTGTACAGGTGACGATATTTGGGGCTACGGGGATTGGGAATCAGGTTGAATATTGCTTTGGGCGGCTTGAGTCCTTCATCGGAAGGGTCACGGTCGGTGCCCAGATTGTCGAAGATGGTGCATAGATCCTTCTGCATGTCGTCGGTAATGTTGTTGATAAGGACTTGAAGTGAGTTTTTCTGTTCCAAGTTCATGATGGCAGCCACGTCGAGCTCGACACGACGGGGAAAGGCGCCTCGTCCTAAGTTGCTGTTACGGCCCATGATGATGCTACTTTCGTCTCCTGACGATCCTGGGGATGAAGAGAGAGGCATGGTGAAAGAGTAGGTCGAAATTGACGTACTTATGGTGGGCGGGTCTCGGTGTCGTTGTTATGGAGTGGATTTGAATAATGGTAGGTGCAATAGTGAAAGGGTGTCGTTGAGGAAACAACGGTGGAGTGAAGTTGCTGAGGAGACAACAGTGAAGTAAACTCGACAAGGAAACAGCAGTAAATTGATATTGACGACGAAATAAAAGAAATTTTAGTCGGCGTAGGAAGTGTAGTCGTTGAGGAAACAACAACCTGCTTAAGATGGAAATCGTGAAGTAGATTATCCCGCTGACCACCTCGACGAGTTCAAAGTTGATCAGGATCCCGGAATTCTAGGTTGCACCCGTATCGATTCACAGCAGCAAACAAAGGAGGACATGTACTACTGCTATCGCTGTTGTGTCGAAGCAAACGGATGGACCATCCCAACTTGTGTGCAGATGGATGCCTCAGTCAGCCACAACTGAAGGCGTTTATCTTTCACATGCTCCATCTGCCTCTATTTTCACATTGATGTTAGTTCTAATCGACATATATATCATATGATACGTAAATGCTCAAGTACTAATGGGTAAGATATCCATCCAATCCTCCTGTGTTCAATAAGTCACGCATCTTCCAGAACTTTTCTATGTGTGTATGATTTCTTCTATGGTGGTTTTCTGGCCACATGGAGATAAATTCATGAAGATAATTTAGCCATATAGAAGACTGTTTAGACAGAAGTTCCTGACACTTCCTGCCAGAAAAATGGGAACTAGCATACAGATGTAAAGGAATTAGGGGCACCTTCCCCAAAGTATGTGTACCACGAATCTGGTAAAGTATATATACTGCAAAGCAGTCAGCGGTAGAATCCATACCTTGACATGTCAAACAAGACGGAAACTAAAGTTTCTCTTTCGCCTTTTCCTGTCCCCCATTCATGGTGGAGTATAAATATGGTTAATCTATCCAACTGGGATTGTGATATATTGCCAAGCCTTTCAGACCCTAAAACCTGGCGTAGATCAAGCCGGCTTTGTCTGTCTGTGTAACTATAAGGCTGCTGTGGCTGTCTTCTGTCACGTAGTAAGCTCTCCGAAAGGTAGGATATCAGTGTTGCTTTACTTAGCAAGCCTCTGTGTAGTTGGCCACGCCAGGGGACGGCCATCGGTCAAGTTTGATAGCTGACAAATCAAGTGCCTAGCAGTGAATATAGTACGAGAAAGTTTCCAAATGGGAGAAGAAAGGGCACCCCAATAGGATCAGACTTTCAAAGTTCGGAATGATACATGAGTCTACATAGTATGCTTTGGGATGCATGTTCGTGTAGCTTTGTGGCGCGCCAGCGAGATCACCATTTAGTCGGACGGCCAGGAGAAGAACGCCTTATTACATGTAGATATGCAGCAGGTAATTGCTGGGAAGTTAATAGGCAATCATGTGTTCTGGGCTCTGTACTTACTCTGTAGGTGAGAACTTGATGCAAGGTGAGAAATGACACGTAGGAACACCCGCCGCAGTTACTCGCCTCACCCCGATATGGCCATGTAAATAGTTGCATACGGGGGACCAAACTTGCATAATATGTATGCTGATATGGTACGGCAGAGATGTCTCATGATGACCACTCCACAACCCACGTGGACGAGGCTGCAGGTTTGTTGGCAGATCTCGTAACGAGGTCTAATATGTAGCTTTGATGCTATGTACACACTACATAAATTGATGACTGCCTAATTCACTGACCCCGTAGGTCTGCAGTTGATATAGGTTGTCCTCAATTAACTACAGCTCTCGCTTATCTGCTTCCGGTGGTTGTTGTCGACGGCCGATTACTGGCTGAAGAGTCTTCCACAAAACTACTGGCAAAACTCCGCGTACTCGAGAGTTTCGGGGTAAGAACGAATGGGACCGGAGGAGATATGGGCTTGAATGTTAGGTGGGTTGAGTATTTGCAGGCACGTGGTTGATACTCCAATTATCAATTAAACTTGGGACGGTTGGCAACTATTAGCTATCTTTCCACTCTGTAAAGATCGGGCTACATTTCGGCTGCTCAGCTCTACACTCCTATAAGGCTTCGATTTTCCTTATAAGTTTAATGTTTACACTCTCGAGCTGATTACCGATTATGTAGGCCCTTAAATGGATGACTACTTACGTATTTGTACAAATTAAAGGTATGTAACCTGGGTTATGGCATATTGGAGATGCTCTTATTATAGGTGTGTCTGGACGCTTTTGCAGCTTTGCAACCCCGGGTTTTGAATTTGTGGGGTCAGGGAGGGGATTAGTCCAGATAGGGACTCGGGATCACGCTTTACGTCTTTCGGTTGCATGTGCTCGACGCTAATAGATGTTTACTGTGCTGTACATACAAACCTACCTACTTAAGGCAAGTAAGGGGTCAAGGTGATAAACGCCGACGCCCCTGCAATACGCTCCAATTCATGAAGAACAAAATAGCGACTCCCAACCTTCCGGTAGAGAAGCGACGGGGTCATAGTAAAGTGGTTCGTTACATGAAGGTAAGTCCGGTAACGGTCCGTAATACGTACCTTATGCAGGTACATACGTATGCATATATCTACCTCTCTCTCCCCCTCCGCTGTCAACGCGTGTGAACAGGAGTCCTGTCATCCTACATCCTTTCTGCTGACGGCCATGAGATTGCACCCGCCTGCGTAATTTAATCCTAGCAACCCAACTCCTCATACACATAATGTATGTCTTTCTTGACGCCCCATGACGCGGCTTCTCCTGAATCTGGCTCGCTAATGATCTTTACATGTAGAATCCCTTCGTTACTAGCTCGGACGCCGCCTTGCCCGTCCATTTTGGCATCCACTCGATACTATAGAAGCTGGCCGACAAACAATCCGGAAGAGCAGCCCGCCTCGCCTCGGTGGCGCTTGCAGGCTCCCTTGCCATTCACTAAGTTAGCTCGGGCGTGGTCGAAGTCGGAGTCGGGATCTGAATTGAAAGCGAAAGATAGACTGTATGTAGTCTATTGAGTTCGCGTTATCATCTATCTGTTCGTCTCCTCGGCCTTCGCCTTGTGGACTACTCCGCTTGCACAAGCGCAGCCGCAATGATCCCGTGTGCCTTGTCATGGCTTTTACCAAAGCAGATGCGCAGTGTGCTCACAAGCTCTTAGGCGATTCCAGTCCTGCACAACTTCTCGCAACGCAGCAGGGTGTGGACGCGTCACCAGGCGGAAGTCGGTTCAAAGCTACTTCTCCTGTCTCCCCTAGACCATCGATTCCTTCCCCGTACACGGATGCGAGCCGACCGATAACACCAACTGCCTCTGTCGCTCACCTTGGAGAAGGCGAACAAGAAGCTGCTACTCGCCGCGGATCTTTTGAGTCTATAGTCCACGATCCTTTCTTCTTGCCATATCGTCTTTCCGGCGATTTGGATGAAGAGAACTGGCCTCCTAATTCAAGTTCGTTTTTGCCTCGCGATGATAAATCATTGTCGCCAGTCGAGCCCGCTTCGCGCAGAGAATCATTAATACTGTCCGAGTCTTGTGACCTGGTACGACCCATCGGACTGGGGAAACGATTGAATAGGCCTGAATTCGCGCCATTGACTGAGTCGGGCTATATGAACAGCCTTGTGCGAATATCGTCATGGAGTATCTCAATATTGCCGTCATAGGCGCCAATGGGGTAGGGAAAACCCAGTTCATACAACGTGCCATGTCCCTCCCCCGTCCACCCGGTCCCAGTGCCACGACCGCGCGCATCAACGTCGACAACTTGCCCTACGCCGTGACGTTATTTGAATTAGATCTCGAATATTTCGACTTGGATCCCAATCGCCAGATACAATGGCCAAGGCAAATGGGCGGCGCTATCATGCCCCGGATTCATGGCGTTTTACTCTTATACGACGTCATGAACCGTGAAAGCATTATGCAGTTGCCCGATACCCTCAGTAAGTGGTTACAGTTATGCACGTAAATGCCATGCTGCGCATCTTGAGAGTTCGTCGGGATGAGGAAGGTGGGCTGATAATCTGGATAGATGCCCTTGTGAATTCGTCATTACCCGCCGTCCTGGTAGCTACGAAGTGTGACAACCCCGAAAATGCAAGGCAGCTCGACACGGAGGCTGTTGCTGCTGCCTGCCAGTCATGCCTTGCAACATTTAAGACCTCCTCTAGTAAGCCGGATACGGCAAGAATTTCCCTATTCGCACTACTGAAAGCGTTGGTGCTAAGTCGTCAAGGTTAGTAGAATGACATCCGGTTTGCGCACGTTCGGCTCATCGAGCCGAGGTGGTGTGGGATTCGATGCGCCGAGGCTTGGGTTCGTCTATCATGACTAACGCAGGTGTTCCTAGATGCTGAGAGCCCAGAAGGAGCGGGACAGAGACGGCGAGCAGCCTCTGCAGCTCATCTTGATGCTCCGCTGGAACCGACAAATGCGCGCCCTATAAGCCAACATAGCAAGCATAGCCGCGCGAGTTCAGATATGTCGCTCATTCGGGGCATTTCAGCACCAAGCGTGGACCATCGAACCCTTTCGAGATCACCTCGTAATGACATACTAGGGAGCCATGCCTCAGGGTATTTCCCGGATAATACAGATGTCGACACGTCTCAGACAATCTCAAGTATGCTCCGCACTCCTGGAATCCGACTAGATCGTACTCAGCATGCTGCCTCGTTCTTTAATATTGACGAGTCAGACGCGGAGTCTTACAGATACTCTGATGAAATACCAATCCTACAACGGACCGACGACATGGTGTTCGAGCGACCGAACAAGAAGACCGGCGGAATCACGTTTGACGAATTAGTTGACCGTCTTCTTGCTCCAAAGATGTCCAGGGCCGATAGTAACTTTTCGGATATCTTCTTGTGCCTGTACCGGAAGTTCGCTGCCCCGGGACGGCTCTTTTCGGCCATTTTGACACGGCTGGATAGTGTCAAGGAAGATAAATCTATTCACTACCTCACCAAGACGTCGACGCAACTGCGGATCATTGAGGTTGTTGCCAAATGGGTGGCGACTTATCCCGGAGATTTCGCGCGGCCAGCAGTGAGAAACAGGTTGGAAGACTTCATAAGACACTTGTCGACAGAGCCAATATTTGCGGCTGCAGCTCAACAAATGCGTAAATCCTTAGACTTCAATGTAATCGAGGACGACGATACGGGCTGGGTGGTAGAAGAGGATCTCGAAGAGCCCCAAGGGCGCAAAGATTCCTTAGCCCCTTCAAAGCGCAGTGACTACTCGGACAGTTTCAGCTCGCTGGGTGTGGACGATCCGGTAGAGCGGCGACCCTCAGCCAGCTCCTCACTACAGACAGATTACGGCGTGGCCGGAAAGCTACACTCGTTCCAGTTCCATTCATATGAGGATTACGAGCGGGAGGCTGCGACCATGGTGCCGACGTCGACTTTACCCCTTACGAAATTTCGGTACCACATATTCATGGATACAGCTGACGAAGACATCGCAGACGAGATCACAAGAATTGACTGGGTCATGTTCTCGTCAATTCGAATACGCGACTTAGTCCGGCACGTCAGCTTGAATGCCGACCTCAAGGCAAAGTGCAAGGCCATGCAGAACATAAACCGCATGATCAACCACTTCAACCACGTTGCAAAATGGGTTTCGAACATGATCCTGATGCGGGATAAACCAAAGCACCGGGCGCAGATTCTAGAGAAATTCATGAACATCGCACTGAAGCTACGATATCTCAATAATTACAACGGCCTCGCGGCGGTGCTTGCCGGCATCAATGGAACAGCTGTCCATCGCCTATCACAGACGCGAGCGCTTGTGCCGACGGATGTGCAGAAGCGATTTGCGAGGCTAGTGCTGTTGATGGGGACGCAGAAGAGTCACTTCGCCTATCGGCTGGCATGGGAGAATTCTCCACTCCCGCGCATCCCTTTCATACCGTTACATCGCAGGGACCTTGTATCGGCAGAAGAGGGAGGCCAGACACTTGTGGGGCAAGAAGGCGACCGGATCAACTGGAAGAAGTTTGAGATCCTAGGAGAAGTGCTGCTGCCCATCATGAAAAGCCAGGGTGCACCCTATCCCAACCTTTCCAAACACGACACGGCAAGGGAACTCATTCTGGATTGCCGCATGCCCACTGACGACGAGGTAAGGCTTTAGTGAATATCAACCTCTTGGGCGCAAACTTAAAGCTAACCACTTCGCACAGGAAATCTATCAACGCAGTGTTGAGGTCGAGAGTACGACAGGAACTCCGCTCGAAACTGGAAAGAAGAAGTTCCCCTGGTTTGCGAAGTAACCAGGTAGGATCTCATGGTATTCCTAGCTGGAAGGTTACTTTGTAGACGGGACGTCGAACAACTAAGCCTCCTATGGACGGCATATGCAGAGAGGATCTTCGTCGTTGTCCCTACATAGTAGAGGATGGTTCCCTCGAGATACGAAATTATCTGGGATGGGCTGACATTCGCCCACTTAGGGCGGCTTAGTAATTTCTGATATGAAGGCAAATGTTCCCGAAGCAGTTAAGACGAACGCGTTGAATTTTTCTTCCCCTTCATTTTTCCCCTCCTGGCGCGGTCCACGACAGGCCAACCTCATGGCCCATCTACATTTGTACCTAAGCTCTATGGATGGTGCTCGGATTGGGCACTATAATATAAGAGGTATTACCCCTTAATCATTAAATGCTCTTACAGACTACCGCCGGCCCTTCTAAAGTGTCTTGCGAAGTTAGGCCTTGTTGCATATGCAGTTAATTTGGGGGGGAACAGTATTCCGCCTCGAATGTATCTAGAGGATGTGGATCATGCCAGGAGGTTGTCACTAACCCCCTCTACAGTATCTCCTGTCAAAAGCCCCCCCAATAGCTTGGCAAATGCATAGGTGCCACAAATGATGTCATACAAGGACGCCAGATCACTTTAGGTCGCAAGTGCCCCTCATCCATAGCATAAGATAGGCATGTTTTGAAAAAAAAATTCCCCGCGCGGTTTGAAGTTGTACTTACACATTCTGGGTGGGGAAGATCACAAGCTTTTCGGCGGCGCTATACATGTAATTTGTTCTGAAAGGTCAACCAAACTTCACTTTCCCTGATTGTACATACTAGGTAGCATACACTTGCTAATCGGACGGGCGCCTATGTAAGTTCATGTGTAAAGTAAGGCATAGTCAGATGTACCAAAGCACCGATAGTTACTCGAGGCTCCTTACTTCATCTTGTGTACAGTGGCTCTGCATGATGAAGGTGTCATCCTCTAACGTTAAGTCTCGCTTTTCATTAGGTACCCAACACAACTCTATCACTTGAGACCAAGGGGGCGTGCATGTGCTTTGTTGTCCAGAGTCCAGACCAACCTAACAGATAGGCTACGTACGGGATTGCCAGGATAGGAGATAAGCGGCCACTCCACCACTAGGGGGCACTCGTACCTGGCTGGATCGGTCTTCATCAGTACTGCTTCCTGCCTTTCTCCAGCTTCTCTTCTGAGATTGAAAACTTCTACAAACCTGTGTCACTTCCCTATACTTCCGTGTAGTTGTGTGGCTCGTCCCACGACATCATCCGCCCTGAGTGTGTCTGGTTGCAGCCCTCTCTACCAGTTACCCTGCGACACCTATGATCTGAATTCCGAGCCTATCCTAAGTATCTTCTACCTACCTAAAAGCTACCTGATTCTACTAGTCCGACTAGAATGGTTCTGCTCGACGGCCATTCTTTCTTGACGGCGGAAGAAAAGCGCCTTCAGGAGGATCGTGATCGTACCAAGTACTGGAAGAAATGGGGTCCCTATGTTTCCGAACGGCAGTGGGCCACAGGTATTCAGAACCTTCTACGATGCCCTTTTCGTGTTGCTGGCTGATTTACTGACGCGTTGTTTATAGTACGAGAGGATTACAGTGCTGATGGTGATGCCTGGAGTCGTGAGTGTGCCTTTATCATACAAAGTCCCTACAAGCGTACCAATGCTGTCGCTAATATACGAGTCTTGTAGACTTCACGCACGACCAGGCGAGGTCTCGAGCGTATCGATGGGGCGAAGACGGAATCGCTGGGGTCTCGGACACCCACGGTCTGCAGAATATTGCATTCGCTTTCTGGAATGAAGAAGAGTATGCCAAGTAGCTCTGTTTGCCAAATAGGAGAAACAGCTAATATTTGACTAGTCCGTTTCTAAAGGAGCGCCTCTTTGGTCTGTCTAACCCCCAAGGAAACCACGGCGAAAGCATCAAGGAAGCTCACTTCCACCTTGACAACACTCCGGTAAGTCTAAATTACATGCATCCGGCTCTCGTATCCGCTGACATTGGGATGGCAGACTGTAAGATCGACCACAAATGCCTTCGTACCCCGGGTCGACGCTGACACACACACTAGCATTCATACATGAAGTATCTCTACAAATACCCGCAGAAGGCTTTTCCATACGAAGATCTTCTCAAGGAGAACGCTAGGAGAACAAAGCAGGACAAGGAGTACCAGCTCATTGATACAGGCATATTCGAAGACGATCGGTACTGGGATATTATAATCGAGACAGCCAAAGAAGATGACGACCCTGACGAGATCCTCTTCCGTGTTACAGCCTGGAACAGAGGTCCCGATCCGGCTCCGCTTCACATCCTCCCTCACGTCTGGTTTCGGAATACTTGGGCTTGGGGTAGGGAGAAGAAGGAGTTGAAGCCTTCAATCTCGGCATATGCCGAGAACATGGTTCGCTCAAAACACTACAAGCTGGGTGATCGATACGTGTTACTGTCGCCGTCCCCCGGTGTTGGCACCAGTGGTGAAGATGTGCTGCCTGAGCTGATCTTCACTGATAACGACAGTAACTCCGAACTCCTCTATGATGAGAAGAACGAGGTCCCCTATGTGAAGGACGCTTTCCATCAATACGTCGTCGACGGCAAGAAGGGGGCTATCAACCCGGCCAAGACTGGCACCAAGTGTGCGGCGTGGTTCCAGTTCAATGAGTCGGGCGGTGTCGGTCCCGGAGAATGCGCAGGTCTGTCTTCTTCCAGGCAAGTTCGGTTGGTCCGGCAGTCTAACAGGGGCTGTAGTCGTCCGTTTCCGATTCTCGAGGAAGAACGAGACGTATCTCGACGAAGAGGAGTTTGACGATATCATCGAGAAGAGGAGGGAGGAGGCTGATGATTTCTACTACCGAATCAGCCCGTTGCCTATGGCCGACGATCTGCGTAACATTCAGCGCCAAGCCTTCGCGGGCATGTTGTGGTGCAAACAATACTACCAATTCATCTGGGAGCATTGGGCAAACGGTGATCCAGCTCAGCCTCCACCACCCCCGGAGAGAAAGTCCATCAGAAACGAGAACTGGAAACACTTGTACATCGATGACATCCTGTCCATGCCGGACTCTTGGGAGTATCCGTTCTTTGCGGTGTGGGACTCCGCATTCCACTGTATTCCGCTTGCTATGATAGATCCAGACTTTGCCAAGAAGCAGATCGACCTATTCACGAGAGAATGGTACTGCCATCCCAATGGCGCACTCCCGGCGTATGTTCCCCCCCTGATTCTCTATCTCGGAAAAGGCAGCTGACGCAGGGTAGATATGAATGGAACTTCAGCGACGTCAACCCCCCGGTGCATGCCTGGTCGACATTCCGCGTGTTCAAGATTGAACGGAAGTTGTACGGGAGGCAAGATCTTGACTTCCTCGAGAGAGTCTTCCAGAAGTTGCTTCTGAACTTCACCTGGTGGGTTAACCGAAAGGACACGGAAGGCAAAAATGTCTTCGAGGGAGGTTTCCTCGGACTGGACAACATCGGCCTCTTCAATCGCTCTGAGCCCTTGCCTACTGGCGGAGTCCTTGAGCAAGCCGACAGTACGGGATGGATGGCCTTCTACTGTCTCTGCATGCTCAACATTGCGCTTGAGCTGGCCAAGCACCGACGCACGTACGAAGACATCGCTTCCAAATTCTTCGAGCATTTTATATATATCAGCGATGCCATGACCTTTAAAACGGGCTCGAAGGAGAAGTCGTTATGGAACGAGGAAGACGGCTTCTACTATGATGCGATCTCCTGGGGAAGTCCATGGGTGCAGCAGCTTCCTGTTCGGTCTCTGGTTGGCTTGATTCCTCTTTATGCAACATTGACGTTGGAGCCAGAGCTGATCAACAAGCTACCATCGTTCAAGAAGCGAGTGGATTGGTTCATAGAGAACCGACCCGACTTGGCGGAGAGGAATATGGCAAGTATCCGGAAGAGAGGCAAAGGGGACCGCGTCCTCCTTTCTTTAGTGAGCAAAGACCGACTGGAGAAGATCCTACAGCGCATGCTCGATGAGGACGAGTTCTTCAGCGACCACGGTATCCGATCTCTCTCGCGGTACCATAAAGAAAACCCGTACTCCATGGAGGTCAACGGCCAGAAATTTACGGTCGGGTACGTACCGGGCGACTCGGACAGTGGGCTGTTTGGTGGTAACAGCAACTGGAGAGGGCCGATTTGGCTTGCTGTGAACTTTCTGTTGGTCGAATCCCTCCAGCGATTCTACCTCTTCTACGGCCAGAATTTCAAAGTTGAGTGTCCCACGGGGTCGGGTTATTTTATGCACTTGGGCCACGTTTCCGAGGAGATCCAACATCGGTTACAGCACTTGTTTGCTCGCGGTGACGATGGCCGACGGAGTATCAATGGCGGGAGTGACCTCCTGGACTTCGATCCCAACTGGAAGGACTACTTGTGGTTCCATGAGTTCTTCGATGGCGACACGGGTCGTGGATTGGGCGCGACGCACCAATGTGGTTGGACCGGCCTGATCGCTCGGATGATCCATGACACGGGGTAGGTTTTCTTCACTTTAGTACGCGCAACTCTCTAGATCATGACTGACCACCGCCGCAGTGTCAGCTGCCGCCTCCCACAGACACCGCGTACGCCAACTGCCGGCATGTCGCACTACTTCGATGACATGCTCTCTCGGAGTATCACTCTTGGTACCCCCAAGCCGCAGAAGCCGCACGGCAGGCACATGCGCCGGTCATCAAACGCCAGGTCCATTGGCGCGCGCAGCGATTTCGACATCAACGGGGACGACCAGCTCGACGCCCGCAGTGTCTACGGTGACGACGATCCCGACCGCGAGGCGGAGGTCAAGGAGGCTAACGTCCACCTGCACCGGTACGTCGCAGACCAGCTGGAGCGCGTCAAGTCGGACAGGGAGCATGTCGGGTTTGGGGACGTCGACGAGTACGAAGCCCAGCCTTGAGGGGCCGCGGCTAGTTCGGCTGAGCATTCCCAGTATTAAGAAATATGGCTAGTTAGTAGACGGCATAGCTAGAAGTAGAGTTCGGCATCAGATTGAGGTAGAGGCTAGAGTAAAAATAGAGGCGCGGAAGACGATTCAACAGGACGACGGACGTAGCACACGAGTCAGTCGGTTATAGGAGAGAAAAGGAGCTGGTGGCAAGGGGGGATCCTGCGTGGGTAAAAGCTCCCGTATTGTTTTTTCAATCCTGGAATGCGGGACGCTGTCGAGGTTTCAGACTTCATCGATACTTTCAATACAAGGCAGTTCGCCCTCAAGACATATTATATGGCTTTATAGATCCATTACGAGTCCATAATCGTACTACGTACTTAAGTGTACTGTAACGAAACGGTTTACCCAATGAGATCTCATATACAGGTCGCTCACGGTAACCTCTGATACGTGCTACGATTTAGCGAACTCGTAGTGGATCGGCATGCTGGAACATGAGCAGTGCTGGTTATCTCCTGCCTTGTTGGATCAAGGCTCGTAACGTAAAATGGGACGACGTGTCCGACGTCGACATGTCGAGGTGCTGCCCACATTGACTGATGAGAAACCAAAAGGCATTGTCAGTGGCTGTGGGAGGACATGAATGCTTCTTCTATTTTAACACCATATACATAGCGGTATTCCCCGGGAGAGAAACCACGTCCCGAAGAATTTCCTCTCCGCGAGCTTTCGCTTCCGCTTCCCGGCCCCTTCCCCTTCTTCCGGAACCCCTCGATTGCATTAAAGGAAGAGAATATTTTACAGGTTGTCGGTGAGGAGCTTGTTCATCTTGGCGAGCTTGGAGGAGACAGAGAGGTCGATGGTGCGGTCGCCGATCTCGACGATGAGCCCGCCGAGGATTTCCGGGTTCACCTCGTTCCTGACCTTCAGCTTCTTACCCTGGCTGTACTGGGACTTGGAGACTGCGGTCTCGAGGCGGTTGAGGGTCTTGTTGTCCAGTTGCTGGCAGTGACTATGTTAGTGGGACAGTTCCCGTATCAAGCTCATAGTCCCTCCCGAATCCCGTTTCCACTCGAAGCCCGGGGGTGGGGAGGGGAACTTCTTTAGGCTCCGTACCTGAGCGCTGGTGATGACCAGCTCGACCTCGCCGCGCGAGGCGCTGATGATCTCGGCGAACTTGTTGACGACGCCCGTGAGTATGCCGAGGCGGTTGTTCTCGGCCAGCGTGGCGAGGAAGTTCTTGACCGTCTCGTTGTTGGCGGCGCCAAGGGACTTCTGCAGCTCGGCCACGATGGCGCTCTTGTCGGCGTCGGACAGCGTCGGCGTCTCGAGGATGGCGGCCAGCTTGGCGTCACGGGCGAACAGGTCGCCGAGGCTGCTCAGAGCCTTGGCTGTCGGCTCCAGTGTCGACGTCTTCGCGGCCGCCGTGTACTAAATTTTGGTAAATAGCTCATGTCAGTGTATGGAACTCTCGCCGGATTTCGCACACGGCCGACTTCACGACGTCCCAGTCAGGCGCGCCGGAAATCAATTGGCCACCTCAGGGGGAGCTGTGCAAGCTAGGCGAGGGTTCGGAAGTTCGTTGCGTACCAGGGCAGTGGCGTAGGTGCCGTCGATACCATAGACGGCAATGGGGGGCTTGACGTCTTGCGTGGCATTGGCAGCGGCGGCGTAAGATCGCACGGGAGTCCGGGAAATGGTCCGCGCCGGAGCCGCAGCTCGAATCGAGCGGATTGCTTGTCGGGACAGCATGGCGATTAGAAGATGGGGGATGGAGGGAAGGTGTTAACGTTTTTCGGTTCGACAGAGCTCGGTTGAGTGAGGGTGGTTGCTTAGCACCGACAAATTTCGGGACTATGGATGACCCTTAGAAATGAGGCACCAATTTTTTGTTAATGAGGTACCTCGACCGAAGTACACCTTATCGAGGTCATATGTGGCTCGGTTCCTTGTAAAGTGGCTGATGAGAAAAAATTACCTATTAAGAAGTAGGCTTCGTGGCTGGTGCAGAGTCTTGTTGATGCTGTATGTACTTAATTAGGTGCATAGAGCTAATGCCCTAATAAAAGTGGCCCAGGTGCTGAGGTGCCTGAAACGTGTGATCTTGCCTCCGCTATTGGCCCCGATTGCTGCCCAAATGCATGATGATCGCGCAGACTTTGATGTTCCCGTCCTGGGGCTTTAAATTACTGGCATGTGCGGGTCTCCGCAGACCTCTCAGGACTTTCCCACTTCAACATTCAGTTGTCTGTCTGCAGCTGCGCCTTTTGGATTCGCCCTGCTGAAGCGTTCCTGCTTTTCTTGTCCAACGCCCTGTTTCGGAGAGCGCTTTCATCGTTTGGAAGAATAAGAAAAAGCCACTCCATCCACCACTGTTTGGAGGCTTTTTGCTTTCTGTGACCAACACGTTTCCTTCTATTAACCTTCCCTCCCTGCTGTAAAAGCAAGGGGCAAGGGCAAAGGGCAAAGGCAAGGTCAACTGCCTTCCGGGTTCTGACCAACCGGATATACACCCACCTATACGCTCTCATCTGTGTACGAAGCTGTAGCTTTCTCATCGTAGCCACCATCAGTCGGCCTCAGTCTTGTTCTATATTTTTCAGTACCAATACTCCACGTCATCCGCTGCTGGTTCTCTTTCTTTTCTTTTTGCCTCTATAATGGTAACGGTAAGGCTAGGGTCGCAAAACCTGTCGTGATGGCCAGAGACAAGAAAAAGGTTCCCGCGTCCGCAAAAGCGTCGCAGGCTCTCGCTCGCCGGATCAAGCGCGACAGAGCCCAGCAGTATAGTGACCATATTTGGCAAAATCTTAACCCCCTAAAGCAGCCGCCGAAAGTGAAACACAAGACGTATTTTGAATCAGTCGAAAACACGGATAAGAAGAAAAGGTTGGAATTCGAGGTAGGCTAGCTGACATGAGCATCGCCAAACCCAGTGCACGCGTGCTCATCATCTCGGAACAGATCACTACCGACAGACATCCTCCGCCTGGCTTTGAGTTTATCGCCACAGGAAACCCCGACTTGACTACAACCTGCAAGGAGTTGTCGCGCGAGCAAGATGCTATGATTTTTATTGTCTCTGTACGCCTGTCCACTTACGTCGCCTTTCGAAGGAAGCTGACCATTATCCAAGGATGCTAAAAATCCGGACCTGCTCGAACACCACATGAACCGTGTTGGCTACCATTTTAGGCAGACCATTGTCGAGCAAGCTCGCGCCTATTTGATCGAAAATGGGAAATACGAGCAGGCTGCCCAAGCCGCACCACCTGGAGAACCCGAGCCAATACCAGAGAGTCAGCGGGATATTAACAGACAAGCTGACGCGGTTTTGAGAGATCTTTTCCCCAGAATTCCCAATATTGATCGTCAGGAGATTATTCAACATGCCTTTAAGAAAGTAGGTGAACCTCCTCTTCACTTGCTACTGTAGTAGCGCCGCTCCAGGACTCACTGGCTTACTTTGGAAACAGGATGGAAAATTCCACGGCGACTACAAAGTGGGTATGGCAAAAGATCTAACGTTGGCGAGGCGTGTTCAGCTAGCAGCGCTTGCTTACATTAGGCATACGAAAACCCGTTACGACGAACTCCTCAGGGAGACCGATTGGGCAAACGCCCGGAAAGCAGTAGAAAAGCCGTGCTTAGACATTATCGTCAAGTGGCGAGGAGATGAAGAAACGGGCCGTGACCAACTTGACGAGATCCTTCGAGAGGTCATTGAGATCTCTGATAGCGAGGATGATTCAGAGTATGAGAGCTCTAGCCCAGAGCGCGTATCAGCTCGGAATTCCCGCGCCATTTCTATCGCTGCACCACCAAGCAACGATTTCGCTTCACGCGATATAGCGACGAGCAGTGGTCCAACTCTAGTCCAGAGCCATAGGCATGCCTCCGCCTACGGAGGTCCAATCAGCCCAGCTAGACAGAATGTCATGACCAGGACGGAAAGGAAGACTGCTCGGAAAGCCGCGCAGCGGTTTAGAAGATACGCTGCAGTGGCTGAGTCTATCGCCCACGAACATGGGCAAAATGGCCACAACGATGCCAATGAAGTCTCGCACTTACCTACCTCTGTGGTGGAGTTAATAAGCAGTCCTTCCTCGCATCAACCGGGACAGTTTACTAGGGAGGCGTTACCGATCACTTATCGTGCGCTATCCCCTAGGCATGTCTCTACTCGCGTACAGTTGGGCCCCGAGCGCGCCCACTTCCCTGTCAACGTACCAGGAGAGGTGACGAGTGGACGGTCTCATGGTCCTTCCGAGGACCATAGTTATCCCGCGTCACCTAGGCTGATCCATATTTCGGAGAGTCAGCGGCCCAAAGTTGGGCCGTCCGTCCAGCACGATCATCCCCGATCTGCAGTCTCCCCAATAACAACTGGCCTGCAGGACATGTTGTTGCCGTCAATCGAGCCCAGATCCCCTACTATCTTCGAGCCTTCTCAGTACGCATTCCGTTCTATGCATCATGAGTATCGGGAAAATGCGGAAGCTCCTCGCATAATAACTCGTACCGGTCAACCTGCTGCCTATGTCCGTCGTGCTCGCTCTCCCGCGCTCGAACATGTTAGTGATGAAAGGGCTCCAAAGCGCAGCCGTATTGCAACTTATTTCCCAGAAGATTATGATGTGCCTCCTCGTCCTTTTATTCCGCTAAGCCATGCGAGTACAGGCCGTGGATCGCGTCTCGCGCCATTGGAATATGCTTCCGCTGCTGCTCCGGAGGTGCAAAGGGACGAAAATTGGCGGCCAGGACTGCCTATTGTAGTGCCTACCCGAGAATACTTACCTCGTGGCCGGGAAGAAGTCCCTCTTAGGACGAGGGTTAATCCGATCGCGATTGGCGATGACCGTCTTTACCGCCCGCAACGAGTTGTCGAGGTACGAGAACGCCCGCTTCAGGAAAGGTTCGATATGAATCCACCGCGGAAACGAGAAGTTGTGTATGATCCCGGTTTAGGGCCATCTCGCTTGTACCCTGCAGAACAGCCCTACCGTGATGAGCCAGTGGTCCCCAACTACCGGCATGGCGGTGCCTCTCATGACTGTGTTGGTGCTACTTCTCAGCCTCAGCAAGGATCCCTACTGCCTTCATCGTTAGAGCCTCATCGGAACTCAACTGAAGTCCAGCCCGGGTATCAACCTATTCACTACAGGGAAATCCCGCAAGGCCATCACTCATTGCATCGACCGCTAGAACGTGCTGGTAACAGTTCTAGAGGGGTACAATCTATTCTCCGGTCTCCGGGTCGGTTTGAAATGTGAGTTATTTTGCACGATGGCGTATTGCTGCCTAGTATGCATGCAGCCCAGGACTAGCATATAAGGCTGCCAAGTCTGCATCTTAGCGGTATAAACTAACGTACACTCTCAGGCGTACGGGATATGCACAGGATCGAGTCGAGGAGCGTCCTGGTTTCGGGTCAAGGCCATATTTCTCTGGAGATCGACAAAACGATCGTTGGTATAGACCAGCTGTCGCCCTTGAGCCATGTAATATCGACCCGGATTTCTCACGGGTTAGTCAACCGTCTTCGTCATTCACGGGTCCGGCCGCGTACGTCGAACCCCATGCGCCAGCGCCAGGACATCGGCCAATCCGACGGGAGACAATATGGGTGGACTAAGACACTAACAAATCAACCTGGCGGGCATTTTGACTGTACTATCCTATGATTTCCAGTTTCCAAGGAGCCAGGTCAGTAAACGGGTGAGCGAAAACACGGAACAGGAGCATTTCTTAGCCTGGAGGCGGCTATATATACCCGAGGGTCTTTCCACGGTGGCGATGTTACGATACCCAAGCATGAACGGGCGTTCATGAAGGCATTGTATATGGCATGATTGCACGGTTGCATGACTGCATGGATGGCGTTATTGCACTGGCGTAAGGCTCGAGGCTCGATGTTTTCGGCAGGTTCAGGGTTCTATGCACAAAGGGATGTTGTGGCTACATGGCAGGTAGACGCGGTTCGCATTCTGGTTGTACTTTTTGTATTGACTGTCCAGAGAAGGCCTTGGCCCGGATACCCATTTCCATATATAGAAGCAAAACAGCAGCACTGTGTACAAATTGTGCATCAAGAATAATGTCATTTTGTGAGAGAAAAGTGATGTCAAATGATTAATTAACCGGTTCCGCGAAAGTCTCCATATGTAACGCCTACTCGAGAAAATCTATCCAAGGATCTACCTCGTCCGTGCCTCTACTGTGTATAAATAACCCCCTCTCTTCAGGAGGCGAGCATCGCCCTCCTCTCCGCTTGCTTTCCCCGCGCATGCGCCCTCTCTTCTTCCTCTCTTTGCGCGGGGACTTCGGGGAGTGCCGTGTCTGGTGCAGCAGGCAACTTCGACACGGGTGCGTTTACTTCGTTCTCGAGGGCGGCCAGCTCGTCTTCGACTTCGTCCTCGTCCTGATTCGTCATGCGTCCGCCGAGCATGTCGCTTACTTCCTATATCGTGTAAAGCGGGGGGTTGTTAATAGTGAGCCATCATCGGTTTTTATCTTATGATCGTCATCATCACCCATCACCATCTTCTTCTCGTTCTTCTATTTCTTCTCCTTCTTCTTCTTCTTCTGCCGGGTTCACTTGTTCACTCACCTGCTGGTAGGCGATGGCGTCGGCCGTCTCGCCCATGAGCTTCTCGACGTGCTCGAGGCCGCCCATCTCGGCGTGGATCTCGCGCAGCACGCGCGTGCCCTCCTGCAGGCCGAAGACGACGTCGCGCTGGATGGCGGCGAACTCGACGTCGCGCGTCAGCCGCTCCAGCTGCGCCAGCTGCGCGTCCGTCCGCAGGAGCAGCTGCTCCTGGTACTTCTTGCGCCGCAGCGCCAGCAGCGCCCGCGGCTTGTCGCCCCGCGCCAGCAGCGTCCTGGCCGCCTCCGTCTCCCGCGCCGTCAGGGCGCCGATCCGCCGCTGGTACTGGTGTAGCTTGTCCCGCTGGTTCTTGAGGTCGAGAATCGCCCTGTTTGTTTTCGCCGCCGGCCGCGCCTTGTCAGTTCACCGAGACGGCCTTGCTGGGATTTGAGACTTGTCGTCTGAGGGGGGGTTTGGGGAATGGGTAGATAGATGGGTCGGTATGTAGTTAAGGGAGGGGGGGGGGGGGATTGACGGCGCATCGTCGCAATCAGTACTACTACCGCTGCTGTTTTGCTTACTTGTCCTGGGCTGTTATTTTGCTTGGGGAGTTGCCCATGTTCGCCGTATCCTGGAGTGTGCTATCGGCTCCGATGAGCGCATTGTCTGGCTGTAAAGTACGCCCTCTGGGTATTGTTGATTTGGAGAGGACGAAGTAGTCGCGTGTTGCTGGGTTACGGCGCTCAAAGTCGGACAGGGGAGAGTCAACGACGGGACGTCGTCATAGCCGCGGCATTGCGCCCTGGTGGGTTGACCGTTATCGAGCATATCAGTCTCGCACTGTGTCCATTAAGTTCATTTATCAAACACCTGCTATGTAGCCGGAAGGTTTATCCCACAAGGCTTAGCCCTGCTAAAGCTGTACTTGCTTGCTCTACATGTAGTTTTGCTCAGTAAATTTAGGTACCTAAGTACTCAAGATACGCTCATCGTTATATTCGCCAGACATTCAGATTAGATATTCATGAGCCGATTCTAGTTCTAGCACCGGCCATAGAGTGGTTAAGCGTTTAGACGAACCCATCATAAGTCGGAGAGAAGAGTTATTCAGGTTTCCAAAGAGTAGAATGATAGATATCATTTACTTTGTACATTTAAGGCAAGTTGGGATGTTACCGGGCTCCACTTTATTTTTCTGAAGAAACCCTACAGCGAGATTCTGTCCATGGTTCCTATTGAACTGTGCAGCTCTCCTATTACATACCAGTTCTTTATGTTTAAGCTGCGTTTTGAAGAGACCCTTTTTAAGTCCTACCGTGATTAAGATTTTTTTCTCTTCGGCAGACAACTGAGCCAGAGCTCCTGCCTACCTACCCGCGTATATACTGTCCATCGCCCCTCTCTTTTTTCACCACGTATCTCCATAGAAATCCCCCTTAAATGCCGTCAAGAATATTGCGCGGCTTGGATCGTGATGTCTATCAGATTGTCCGCAAATTTGAAGACGAGCACGAAAGGGAAAGCGGCTCAAAATCGCCTAGGTTTACGGTTTCTGGTGTCTATGATTGGATCAAACGGTCTAACTCAAGTCTTGCGCGCCAAAAGAGGCGCCCGCTTGAGGATTCCATAGAACGAGTCCTTCGCTTGCGGAAGGAAGAGTGCCTAGAGGACGACGAGGAGGCAGCTATGGACGAAGCGCCGCCTATGGGAAATTCCCCACAAGCCAACGTATGCAACATACAAACATATTTATTCAACCCATTTTATAGACAGTTTCTTACTTTTTAACAGGAACGTGGCTATTTCATCATGAACAAGCAACTCGCTAAGGCCTGGGACCTGCCTAGGAGGGGGGAGGCCTGCGCCTCTACACCCGATGCGACTGGTCCTGTCGAATCTTCTAATGCTGAAACCCCTGCCGAGCACCAAGCTACCTCGCAGCCAAAGGCAAAGCGAAGAAAGATTGAGCGGTCTTCCAAGGAGGATCGCAGCCCTCCAACTGACGTGTCCCTGGACGATCTCGGGGGTATGGATGAGGCATTAAGAGTGCTTGGTCAATCAGTAGCATTCCCCATATGCTACCCCCAGATCTGTATGGAAACCGGTTTGGAAGCTGCGCGCGGTGTGCTGCTGCATGGTCCCCCGGGCTGTGGTAAGACAATGCTGGCGAATGCTTTCGCTGCAGGGCTAGGTGTATCCTACATTTCCGTCTCGGCCCCCTCTCTAGTCGCCGGGATGTCTGGGGAGTCAGAAAAGAAGATCAGGGAGCTCTATGACGAAGCCAAACAACTTGCGCCGTGTCTGATCTTTATCGACGAGATCGACGCCATTATGGGCAAGCGAGAGAACGCCCAGAGGGAAATGGAGAAACGAATAGTCGCTCAGATGCTTACCTGCATGGACGATGTGAGCTACCAAAAGATGGGAGGTAAAGCCGTGGTCACCCTTGCAGCAACAAACCGGCCAGACAGCATCGACCCGGCTCTCCGACGCGCAGGCCGCTTCAACAGAGAGATCAGCATCGGTATCCCGAATGAAGCAGCCAGAGAGGCCATCCTGCGAAAAATACTACAGAAATCCAAGGTAGCTGACGACTTAGACTACAAAAAGCTTGCCAGGAGCACCCCGGGCTTTGTCGGCGCTGATTTGGATGACGTCGTTTCTGTAGCAAAGAATGATATGGCTTGCGAAATAATGCAGGATTTGACTCAGAACACATCTTCGGATATGGATATCGACTCTAACGGCAAGGACGAACCAGTTGTTAACTGGCTTCGGAGGATATTTGCTCGTAGCAGCGACCCCACGCCCACCGACAAGTATATGATCACCATGGACCTCATGATGGGTGCTATCAAGAAGGTGCAGCCGGCCTCCAAGCGCGAGGGCTTCACCACCATACCGGATACAACGTGGTCGCACATTGGCGCTCTTCAGGATGTCAGGGAGCAGCTTATGCTATCGATTGTCGAACCTATACAGCACCCAGAGCGCTTCGCCAGCAGGGGTCTGGAGGCGCCCTCAGGAGTGCTCCTTTGGGGCCCTCCCGGCTGCGGTAAGACTCTCCTAGCAAAGGCAGTGGCAAACGAGTCGAAGGCCAATTTCATCTCGGTGAAAGGCCCGGAACTGTTGAACAAGTACGTGGGAGAGTCGGAGCGATCCGTCCGCCAGGTCTTCAGCCGCGCCCGGGCCTCGGCGCCCTGCATACTCTTCTTCGACGAGCTGGACGCCCTGGTCCCGCGACGAGACGGGGCCATCGTCGACGCCAGCGCGCGGGTCGTCAACCAGCTGCTCACGGAGCTCGACGGCGTGGGCAACCGGGACGGAGTCTACGTCGTCGGCGCCACCAACCGCCCGGACATGATCGACCCGGCGATCATGCGCCCGGGCCGCCTGGGCACCAACATCTTCGTCGACCTGCCCGACGCCGACGGCCGCGCCGACATCCTGAGGACGCGCATGCGGCGCCTGCTGCCCGGCTACGCCGACCTCGACACCCTGGACCGCGTGGCGCGCGACGCCCGCTGCGAGGGCTTCTCCGGCGCCGACCTCGACAACCTACACGTGGCGGCCGGCCAGGCCTCCGTCAAGCGCGCCAAGGTCCGGGGCCCCGACGAGCTGACGGCCGAGGACTGGGAGGCGGCCCTGAGCCAGGTCCGCCCCAGCGTGTCAAACTCGCACGCCGAGAAGTTCCGGAAGCTGAAGGAGACGGGCTGGGAGTGACGAGTGACGAGTTGAGTAGTATCATAGATGAAAATGTAATAGCCAGTCGTCTAACCACTAGTCCGCCCACGCTTTTGTAGTTATGCAACTTGTTTTGCTTGTCCCACTTGGTATGAAGTAGATGTTCCGATATTTCATTCCAACCCCACTAGAGGGTATGACCGTCCATAGATGCTCTTGAAAAGTCAGCGTGGGAACCTCGGCGAACGAATCTCCAGAAAGTGGAAGGAAGGTCGTCAAATCACAGCATTCGCTTGACTCTGCAATACTGGTCAGCCATCCAGCTCCAACAATAGCACAACGAATATCACGCCATGGTTCTGTACCGTAACTGCCGCCTGATACCGTACAGGCGTTGTCTGTTATGTTGTCTCTACAGCCCTGAATGGACATTGCAAATGTCCATGGAAATGCGCCTCGAATTGGCCCAATGTTCAATTAAACTCAACCCCTGCAGTAGCGGAAGATGCGGTGCTAAAGTATCGGGCGACGTAGGCTAACCCGTTTCTTGTCCGCCAAGTACAAGCGTAGCATATGCAGGATTCCTAGGACGGGTAACTTCGGGGCAATAGGGAGCGGGGATGAGTTGAATCGCCTTGCGCATGGTCATTCTATCGGGACTTCACTCCAACAAAGGAATCCGGTTATACAGGGGAAAGAGGAGATCAATATGTTATAACACCACGGAGCGCCGAAAATGGTCTAGTCTATATAAAAGTACACATAACTGGCCGCTCCGTTCTATGCAATCCTATCATTACACGTATACCTCCGGGGCTTGTCTACGCGGTAGACTCCTTCAAGAAGCTGGAGAAGTTGAGTTAGTATAAGCCGCTCGCGCTGAAGCAGACAGGCACGGTGCGCCAACTTACGTGATCAGGTCGTTGCGGTCCTTCTCCTTCTTCAGACCACCGAAAGCCATCTTGGTGCCGGGGATGTACTTCTTGGGGTTCTCGAGGTAGTCGAACTGGAGGTTATGGTTAGCTAAGAGTCGCGGGCTTAAGCTCTGGAGACGGAGCAGGCACGTACCAGGCTGTTCTCGTCCCATACGACACCCTTCGACTTGTTGGCGTCGGTGTAAGAGAAACCCTCGACCTGACCGGACTTGCGGCCGAAGAGACCGTGCAGCGCAGGGCCGACCTTGTTGCCCTCGCCCTCCTTCAGGGTGTGGCACTGGGCGCATCGGGTCTTGAAGAGGTTGGCACCCTTCTTAGAATCACCTGATTCAAGGCCACGAGGTTAGTTACTGATTCGACGAGCCGATATAATCATAGGCCGGAAACAGCGTCATGCCGGGGTGCGAGCAACGTCGTCTTCGTCTATCCACGGAAGCCTAGCTCCAATGTCACACCCCTTGCGAGCACGGCCCGGCGCCTGCCTTGTTTCTTATACCGTTGCGACACCTGTGGGTCGACCAAGGCTGATAATACCGCAAGCGAGCAACCACAGAGAATCGCAAGGACGAGAAGGCGGTATTGAGGCCCCCCCAGCTAGATATTTGGCAAAGGCGAATCGATCGCAGTGCCGCTCACGCAGTTTGTGACATGGTGATGGCCGTTCAATGGCTCGAGGATAGTGACGCGTGCATTCGGTCATGAGACTGGTCGAGGCCGGTAAGAGGACAGAAGAGTTGCTGACAACCTACCTGCAGAGAAACCCATTTTGGCTATAGGTAGCTATGAAGCTGAGTTTGTTTTGGGGGATGAGATATTACGAATTAGCAGAAAGGAAAGGAGATCTATTCTCTTCCGAGGTTGAGCGGTAAAGGAAAAGGGATGTGAAGGATACAGTAGGTCTGGGATTAGGAGAGAGAAAAAAGCTGAACTTTGGAATTTTTCTTGCGAAATAGATGCGATGAGCTCAGTACGTGCGTTAGCGCGGCTAGCCACCCCTGTGGCGTACTAAGAGAATGACTTCCAGTGGGTTCTCACCGGCCAATGGAAGCCGCAGTAATTGTCAGGTCGTAGCGGTTTTCTCCGGGTCCGGGTACCAAGCGGAACCTTACGTAAGTAGGAGTAACAAACCTTTGCCGGGTCACGTACCTAGGTGCCTGTACGTTATAGTGACGCACGCACCCCTTGGCCCGATTCCAAGGTTTTCAGGCAGCTTTGTGGTACAGGGCAAATCGGGCATAGTGCTCTTACTCAGGCTTAAGTTCCTAAGCAAAAAAAAATTTGGAAATGCGCAGGTCACGAGTGCAAGTCTCGTAGCGGATACAAACTCTAGCGAAATTCCTTGTGGCCATTTTTTTTTCGCTTTTTATCTAAACGAATATTTTTGACGGTCTCCGGGCAACCAACCGCCTTATTGGCACCGCTACTTCGAGGCCTAGTCGAATAACCGCTTGCCTATTTTTACTTACGTAGTGTCCACCAGCCACTACCCCAACCCGCCACAGCCATCTACAGGGGTGGCTCTTGTATGCTTAACTTCGGTTCCATTTGTATGTATCGTAGTGTAGGCCTTTCCGTACACTTATAAGTCAGTCGTCTCGTGAACCTTCCGAAGACGCATTACGATTTCACTGGCTGGTAATGGTCAGACAAATCGATTCGACCTTAAAATCTAACGGCAGACCACGTCCCGTTTTGGGCTGACGTTGCCCCCGAAGGCCGGTCCACGGACGGGGCTGGCTCCGACGACGCCCGGACGACCTCGGGGCTAGGTCTCTTTAAAGGGTCTGGTTAGTTTTAACTGTCGCGTCCGACGAATCTGGCCGCTTCCATCTCTCTCTACCGTCGTATAGTGTCTCATTAGAAAGACTGGTTGTCCTGGTATCATCCATCACCCCGGCTACATTGTCAGCCAGCAGTGTAAGCGGCATGGCGTTCTGCATAGCAGCTGAGCTCAGATATTTTGAGAGGTCCTTCGCTGCTCTTATCTCATATGCGATGAGCGACAGACATAGGTCTTTCTCGTCGGTCAATACTTCACTCTTCGTGTATCTTTTCGTTCTTTGGAAGAACCAGGCAGTAGTACAGCTTCATGCCGTATCCACGCCCAGGGCCATCTACTGGTCTAAACAAGGGCTCTCCTCTTACTGCCGGGGCGACTGTAGTGGCTTTTTTATGACTCGTCTGTCATCCTTGCAGAAGCATGGTCATCTCCTGGTCAATTCTAGGAAACATTCGTCACGTGCAATAGTGAGATTGAAGTCGGGTATTCTGGTGAAAGATAGACCAGCAGCTAGCCTTGGCCCAAGACTACGTACAATTCAACACTCCACCATTTCGAAGCTCTCGGTTGTCTCTGACGTCGCGCCTGGCGCTTCAGGAATGGAATTTCCATCCGTCGAGATGTCTACGCCGTGACCAAGATATCCTATAGCTCTGTGGCGTCTTCCAACATCATTGAGCCTCGCGGACGTAACCATCCCTCTCTGTTTTCGGTCTAGGCCGCGTATAAGACACTAATGCATCTCATCTCTTTCTTCTCTGCGATCATTCTTAGGGAGGATACGTATCTTGTTCGATCTTATTAACTTGTGATTAATATATGGAGTCGTACACTAGATACTTGTAAATTTCCGTTCTGCAAAAGATAAAATCTAGAAATATCGCTGTAACAACAACAACCTATGGAAACAACTGTGGCCTGTATGCATTTCGTATAAAAGAGGCACGGATAAACCAAGGCAGCTTTGGCCCTCCCTATCCAAATGCGTCATCAGTAGTGTCGTAGGGGACGGGCCCCTCGGAGGCCGTCCCCAACCCGTGGCAACACCTGCACCATCTAACCTTCGGATAATGCTTCCACTAACCCCGCCGCGCCGCCGACCGTGGGCGTGTTCCATGGAAGTCAGACGCCACTGCTTGTAAGGGCAGGTGGTCAAGCGGCTGCTACTGAGTCAGAAGGCCTTCCAGCCGGACAGGATCGCCAGGGCGTACGGCCCCGTAAGCTCGATGCTAGTACAAAGCATTGGCTGTCTCCCAAGCAAAAGGGATAGAGGGAAAGGTGTGCGACGCATTACCCGCGCCTCCCTGAAGGCTAGTCGGCGTACGCCTCGTGGGACAGCTGCCGTCCGCGTTTGAGAGCTGGTGGACGAACAGAGGCTGCTGATCTTCATAACGCCGCGCGCCGGGAATCCGCTCCACCGAGAGCAGGCACGACATGCACCAAAGGTGGCCATAGTAGTGCGTACCGTTACGCTTCATTCGTGTCTCATGGCCCTCGGAAGTCATGTTCCAAGGGGGCACCTTCTGGAATGGTAGGTAAAAGGTTGGGGGGGTTCCTGTTGACGCAGCCTGAAGTGACGGACCCGAGACTCAATGCGTGGCATATCCTGATTAGGAGATGCTGGCAAGAGGGGACGATGGCGCCGACACATGGAAAACCTTATCACGTCCACTCCCACAGTTCTTTTGAGGCTTCTCGACTCTGTCATACGAGACTCTCCCACCCCTATTTTTCACGCTCTTGCTAGCCCTGTAGTATCGATCGACGACATTTAATGTTTATCTGACTCGATTATCGAGCAACGCCATGGCAACCGCCTCTAACCTAGCAATGCCCTCAATATGGAGCGCCTCGAACTCGTGGGTGGGCAGCACAGGGCACTGATATGTAGTCTACGCGACAGTAGACAACGCTATATTGTTCGAGAATATGTTCGGCATACCGACACCATCGCAAGTAAGCATAAACCTGCGGGAGTCCAGACATGGCTCGGATCTCGCACCGACTTCGCACTAAGTCCGCCCACGGGGCAGCCGGAAACACACACAGCGGGCAAGCGCGAAGGGATACATGCTTGGGGAATAAGAATGATTTCAAAAATAAACCGTCCCCGTGGGGACTCCTATACCCCGTTGAGCATGCACTGATCTTTCGTAGACACAGCCTGTAGAGAGTACTGCTCCTGCGGAAACAGGCTCTACCGAAACAATCTCTACGCAAACAAGCCCTACGCAAACAAGCTCTACGCAAACAGGCTCCACGGAAGCAGGCTCCACGACAAGCGGCACCACACCTGGCACTACAGCGCCCGCCGACGGACCGACCTCATCCGCTCCCGCCCCTTCGGCAATTCCGCAAGGCATTAACTCCGGGACGGCAGCGGGAATCGGAGTCGGCGCTGCAGCAGGTGTCCTCTTGTTGGCTCTTTGTGCATGGCTGCTGTATCGCAAGCGACGGAGACAGAGCTCTCCACCCATCGATGCGCTTCCGCAGCAGGAACGGGGTTTGGTGCAGTATTCACTGAGTACAAGCCGTCGACATATCCGAGCGAGTTGGAGGGCCGCACGCGGCATTTGGAGCCACAGGAGTTGCCTGGTCATTAACTTGCCACGGGCGGGATAGCTCCGCCCGTAGTTTCACACGTATGTAATGATTCTGTATTATACTTCATAGCATTATACCATTTATTAAGATCCGCATACCTTTCGACTCTTTTCCGGTGTATCTCGGCTCAGTTCTCGTCTCCATGTGAATTGCTATCGAGTGTATATTAAACGGTGTACTTCAAGCCTGCCTTTGCGCCTGAACTATGAGATGTAGAGAATATCAGCTATGTTTTATTAAGATAATACAGATACTTATCGTACCCCTACTGCTTTTGCATTATCTAACGTCGGAACATATATACTCCGATCAAAAGGGTGGCCATTCCATTTTGGTATGTTTTCCCCGCTAGGGGGGGAGTGGGTGGGCGGCTGGGTGGTGAAACCCCTAGTAAAAACTAGATTGACTGCTTTATAAAGGAGCTTCACTTGGAGCCTTGCATGAGTTCAACGATATGGCAATATCTATACACGTACTGTGCATTTGCTCGGGTGAGAGGGAAATAGTCAACGAAAGTCCATCGTTATGACCGTGTGTCAAAACGGACGCAATGGCGCGTTGTGGCTGCAGTCGAGCGACGACTTCACTGGACATTCCCGGTGCTAAAGATTACTGGGCGGACCTGTGAGTTGACCCAAGTCGGACACGAACCCTTGTCGCTGCAATTATTGCTGCTGATGGACACAGGCACCTCCGAGATAGCAATTGTTTATAGCTCAGGCCACCATGCAGCCAGCTTTTGAGCACACTCACATGGCGCGATCTGTGCAAACTGCAGCTGGTATTGCGTTTTGGCTGTATTGTAACCGGCGTCTCGGCTTGATCAAACCTTAAACGAGCCGGATTCCCCGCCAGGCGTCCTCTTCAAGATCCCGACCCAAGGGCAAGCCCTTCTTCTCATCATAGACGTACGCCTCGCCGACCAGGCTGTATCGCTCCTCATCAGATCGGCCCACCCTTCGAACGAGGAACGGGGTCTTCCCTCCTTTCAAACTACACACGCGGTCCCCGACCTTCGCGTTCCACGGCGCAAGCCCCATGTAGCCGCGCTTGGTGACGAATAGCGCCCGATCGCGACAGACATCGTGAATCCGCCGACACAGCTCTCCGTACCGTAAGTACACTGACGCCTGTCTCTGCATCTGCTCTTTGGTCATGTGCCTGCCGTTCTTAAACAGCTCGATGACGTATGTGTGGAATTTGAAGTTCGTGGCATCCTCCATCAGCACCGGCTCCATCAGGGTGATCTGGGAAATGGCGTCATCCAGGCTCGATACTTCGGATCGTGAGCCTGGAGTGGCGTCGTCATCCTCTGTGGTCGGAGGGGAGAGCGCGGACAGCAACATGTGGTAGTAGGCGTACATCTTATCTTCTAGACTGATATAGTACGTCGTGAGTCTTATAGATTCGGCAATTCCGAGTGAAGCAGATCCCGAGGTATCCGCTCTATGCCACCCAATGCGGTTGATAAAGGCTTCAAAAAGGGCTTTCTCCTTGGCCATCGTCTCAGGAGAGGAGGAAGACCAATCGGCGTGAAAGTCGTCTGTGCCCGGATCGGGGAAGAAGTTGGCCGTTACAGTCCCGTAAAAAGCTCGTCTTCTGGCCCCTTGGAGGTGCTGGTACGGGCAGTTCTCCTGCTGGGCAACAGCCAGCGCTTCCCAGATATCGAAGTCCTGGAAGTCTCTAGAGGAGATTGGAATAACTTGGTCGACTGGGTGCCACGGGAGTGTCATTTGTTCAATGTCGTCGAACATCATCCCTTCGAGCATCAACACATCTCCACCCTTGGCTTCGTCGGCAATAACGCTTGCTTCGTGCCCCGTAGTGAACCAGAAGCCCTCGATACCGCCATGGTCAAAGTGGCGGAGGAAGAGTTCAGGGTCTCTCGGCGAGCTGGCTGTCCAGTTTGGCACCCAAGACGGCAAGGTCGAGAAGTCGCGCTCCAGGGCTGTCTCATCGGAGAGTGCGACTGCGGATTCTCCGGGACGGTATGTCAGCTGCACCCGACCAAGATTATCCCACCACCTCAGCCACCCTTCGGCAGGCGCCTTCCTGTGCTGGGATTTGTGCTCGGCGAGCGAAGGAGGCTGATGTTTCAGGGGGCTCTCTTCATGTCGCGTCCTGGTGGCGTGGTCGAAAAAGTACTCCTTCCTTTTCACCATTCCAACCATGTTTTCGCTATATTCGTCGAGACGCTCCCACCCTTGTGGCAATCTCGCCCATCCGACCCTGGGCTCCGATTCCGCCCCATTGTCAATCACCATGGCCTGCATGTCGTGATAGCGCGACTGGTGCACGACGCTATATATCAGAACCGTCCTTTTCATCTCCACATCGTTGGGAGACTCCCTCCATTCTCGCTTGCAGTTCAGCACGTCGAGCGTCCTCGTCTTCTCGATTGCCTGGTGAGCAAAGACACGGTACACGGCAGTGACATCGGCCGTATAATCTGGCTGCACCTCGATATCCGTCGTTTCAGCCGCTAGACCTAGGAAAGCGTAGATCTTGTCACGAGGGTCGGCGCAGCCCAGATCGCGGAAGTCATAGAGCAGCTGGAACAGTGGTGCTGGTTTCTGACGATCCCGATACGCAGAAATTTGCAAATACGTCTCGTCAGGAAAGGTATACGTTGAGCCTACACGCTGGCCGAACAGGGAAGCGGTCTCCATGGGGGCACCTCCGTCGGGCGCCAGTTTGGTGGCTTCGCCGATGCACTCCCACGGCGTTGTTTCTGGCCCACACATGATAAGCAGCTTCTTGGCCACGACGGCTTCCTGCACCACCCACGCCCGTTTCCACCAAGGCCGGGCGAGCAACTCGCGGACCTCGCCGTGCACCAGTTCCTCGGACAGGCACGCGATCTCGTATACCGAGGCCTTGCTACGCAAAACCTTGAGAGCCTCCTTCGTCCCCAACCAAGAATACTTATATTGGAACTTTTCGCTTTCTAACCACCTCCAGAGACACTCGCGGAAGAGGCCATATCGTACCATGTTGATATGGCGCATGGCGATACGCGACGTGCCGGTCGACTCACCGAGCCAGACACAGACTTGCTGCGCATGCCGGTAGATCTTGTGCATGAGCGGGATCTGCTCCTGCTTCTCGGTGAAGTCGTCCTGGTTGATGCAGATGGCGTCGATCCACAAGGTCCGCCATTCCTTGGGATTCCTTAACCGCCGGAGAGCAGCCTCGAGATTCTCGAAGACGCCGAGCCTCTCGCCGTCGATGATAATGTCCTTTCCCGCCCCTTTTTTGCCCCAAGCATATGATAGGGCTTCATATTGGAGACCGGATGTGAGGGTAGTGTGTCGGATGGAGCCTACCAGCGGATCCTCTAGTTTCTTGGCGGGATGAATCACCAGCAGCCGAATCTCACCACTAGCAGAGTCTAAAGGGCGATACATTGGTGTAGGTGTGCAAGCCGAGTTCGAAGCTATCTTAGTAGAGATCGAATGACAACGACACGGAATATTTCACCTGGGCGAAAGAACCCAGAGCCGGGTGTCAAAACGGTTAAGGAGCACAGCAGTGGGTCAGGGGCGTCAGCACTAATGTAAGGTTAGCGTTTTGTTATTATTAGCTATTGGTAACTGCGGTTTTAGTACATCTTAAAAACTAAATAAAAAAAGGGACGAATAGTTGTAAATTTTGTAATAAAGTAAATAACGGCGTTGAAAGTTATATATTATCCAATCAACCGCACGATGCGACCCGTTTAATTATTAATAAACTGTTAGCAAAGTGTTGCAATTCTTCAGGCTGGGGGAACTTGGTTGCTTCTTGATTCTGTCCTACAACTGGGGGTGGGGGGAGCAGCCACATATAGGCTTCAACTCCTTTGTCCTTGCAATCCTAGGGCCACATATCAAAGCCCTTGCAATCCTTTCAACCTCCTTTTAACAAATCACCATAACTGCCGACATAAACTTATTAATTTCGCGCGCTCCGGGTCGTACTTAAAACTAATTAGCATATTCCTATACGCTTAAGCAAATACGATGAAGCATAACAGTAAGGTTAAGCTTTCCCGATGCGATACCAAGGAAGTAACAGGTTGGGCCATATTCGTAAATTACTTGTAACTATCTAATAGCACAACTTTCTTAAGTGATTTAATAAATGCAGTTTTCTTATGCCGAACCTACCCCTCTTAAAAAGACGTTAGACCAAGGTAAGCATATTGTTACAGTATAGGAACAGGGGTTCCTGTCCTTGGAGAAATCGGTCCTTGGGCCCCTGCGCGGCTGATCTTCGGGTGAGAGAAAGCTTGGCTTTCCCCGCCAAGGTCTAGGTGATCTGGAGGATCCGGGACCAGATCACACAGATCATACAGATCCACGACATACTCACTTTAATGGCAATGGATATATAACAAACGGTTTCCCAAATAAGTAACACCCATTTAGTTTCGCTCTTTAGACGCGTTATATTTTATAACGATTTTAAAACTTAGCTGGTTAAAACCGGTAATTAATTAAAATAAAATTAATAAGATTAATAAGTTTTATTTTCTTACGGAAAACGGTATGCCGTTTTATAAAATGATATTAGGTTCTCGGTGTGGAATGGCCGCCAGATGCCGCGGTGCGTGCCTGCCAAAAACGGCGGCAAATGCACGCGGAAGCACATACTGTTAGTTATTTTCTTCCGTGTGCGATGGCCGCCGCTTTAGGCGGTTTCCTCTTCCGGAAATAGCGATTTCTGTGCTTTGGCCCGCCCGCTCAGTCCAGCGAGGCATCAATCGGTACGTATCTTTTTCTGCCGGGTACGTACCTTTTTCTGCCGGCTATGAAGTAGGTACTAAGGTACCTTGGTAGTTAATGCAGACGGGACGAGCTTAACCGCTATCGATAGTTTGACCTATACAACGCCGCATTCTGATAACCTGCAACAACGAGACGCCAAGACAGGGTTTCGTTCGAATAATCGCAAGGAACTCGGGGGGTGCAGGTGTGACCTGCAAAACCAGACGGTATTCATTATTCACCCAGCTTTTGCAGGCGAGCTTCTCAATGGCTTCGAAGTCCTCGTCGTATATCCCGCGCTTTCTGCTTCCCCAGCACGGCCCGCTATGGCGGAGCACCCGCACGACGACGAGGGCCTTCGCGCGACCCTCGAACCCGGATGTAGGCCGGGTGCTCGTGCGTTACGCCTCTAATAAGGCGGCCACCTCGCGCACGGCCCCCAGCAGAGCGAGCCATACCAAATCAAGTGCCGCGGCGAGGGCGGCAAAGGCGTCGGCGCCGACGAAGCCCCAGCCGAAAACCACCGCATCGAGACCGACCGATGCGGCTGCGCCTCCCCAAGCTCCCTCGACGGAGAAGACGGCGGCGGCGGCAGGAGTCGACCCGTCGAGGCCCCCCGTGCTCGAGAAGCCGGAGCGCTTCAACCCGCCGTCGCACGGGAAACGGCTGCCCAGGTCGGTGCCCCGGCACTACGGGGGGCCCATGACGACCGAGGAGGCGCAGGCCCAGAGGACGAAGCAGTACCCGGGGCTGCCGCCGCCGCCGAACACGTGGTCGCACTGGTTTATCAATAACCGGGGCGTGCACATGTTCATCACGCTGGTACGTGGCCCCTCCCCTCCCCTACACATCCAGACCCATACGTCCTCTTCCTCCCCTCCCTCTTCTAGCGAGGCGTCTCCCTTCCCTAGCTGACATAGGACCGTTGAAACAGGGCACGCTCGCCTCCCTCGCCGCGTACACGTTCGCGACCAACTTCAAGGCCAAGTCGCCGTACGCGGACCTGATCCCGCCCATCTCGGAGCTGCCGCGCCACCCGTTCCAGTACGTCGGCGTCTGCGTCGACGTGCTGCGCATGCACGAGGAGCATGAGTCGGCCATCACGGCCGAGAAGCGGCGCCGGAGGGTCGAGGACGTCGCCAAGCGCAACGAGTACCGCAAGGCGCACGGCCTCGAGCCGGCCACGGGGTGGTGGGGGGCCAAGGCCGAGTCCGAAACTACTGCTACCACTCCGGTCGGGGAGGCTCCGGGGGCTACGGCTCGGCCTGTCGCTGCGCCGCCTGTTGGAGGCGTGGAGGTCGTGCCGGCGACGGCTGCGGCTGCGGAATTCACTACGCCCGATGGGAAGCGCAAGAAGTTCCTGGGCATCTTTTAAGCTAGAAAAAGGGGTGGAATGGGGTAGGAGTATCGTCGTTGACGCATTCACATGTACATAAGAATGACTGTAACTCATATGGCATACCGGGTTCCGGTCAGACCGGAGGAGCATCATTGGTTTCATTTAAAGTAATGAATGGTATCAAGGCCCGAATCTATCCCAACTCGACAGCATCCAAAGCTTCTAGTATCTCCTCCGCGATGCCGCCCTTTTCTAACACTTTTGCCACCATGGCGTTCAGCACGCCGATCTTGGTCCCTCCCCTCGGTGCTTTCCACACGCCCTCCACGTCCTCCGTCTCGGCTGCCATCGCACCCGGATCCTTTGCCGGCAGGGCGCCATGCCCCCACGCCGCGGCGTTGACGGCGTTGGGCACTCCCGGCGCCGTTAATCTCGACGGCGGGTCGATCGTCCTCACCGAGAGCAAGCGTAGATTCCTGCCCCCCTTCCCGGGTCCGACCTCGTCCACGTCCATCAGCTCGACTCCCTCGTCGACCGATTTGTTGGCGCCCACTTCGCCCACCGAGACGGCGAGCGCCGAGTCGGCCACGGCGAGCTCCTCCTTCGACGGGTCGAAGATGATGTTGTCGCCGACCGAAATGACCAGTAATGTGATGGGCGGCCGCGAGGCGCCGTCCGATAATGACGCGGGCGAGGTTTTACTGCTCCGTTGCGGGTAGATGAAGGTCGAGGCCGCCCAGTCATCGTCGAACATGGGGTCCTCTTCGGCCTCGGATTTCAGCTTCGGCAGGCGCGTGGACAGGAGGGCGAGGTGGGTCGTCAGGCTGAGGAGCGGGAGGGGGTATGATAGCGGCGGAGATATAAGAATAATCTGTAGCCCTCGAAAGTTAGCTTTCGGTGATTCGTGTCCATGAGATGTGGGCGCGGAAAAGGAAGTGTAATAGGTATGTACTCACGTCAAGGTAGAGCTTCCAGTGGAAACGCCGGTTGATCCACAGCTTTTTGGTAAACTCGCCGTCGGCCAGCAGCGCCTCGCTCAGCATCGTGGCCAGGAACACGGTGCTCGACTCGTCATCGCGGTACCCCGGGATTTCGACCGTCATCTCGACCCAGTCGTTATCGCCGGCGTCGGGCATGCTCACGGCGCCTTCCTCTCCCGCCTCCTCCGTCTTTCCGGCCTGTTCCTCCTCGGACACCTCCGCCTGGCTGTCCCCCCCATCCTCCTCCCGGCCCGCGGGCACCACCTTCCGAGTCCCCCTCTTCTTCCTCCTGCTGCGCTGTCCGCCGTCGGCGAGGAGGTCTACGTCCGGATGATAAGGCGACAGCCGCGTCTTCTCCACCTCGGCCTTGACGCCGACTATGGCCTCGGTGCCGTCTGCGAAGCACACGCGCGCGCTGCCGTTGGTGCCCGGTAGGATGCCCGTCTCGGCGACCAGGGGCCGGAATTGCGCGGCCGTGCGCCCGTCAGGCCGGATCGGCGGGCTCAGCCGCAGCGAGCTGTGCAGGTAGGCGAGCTCGGCCGGCGAGAGCAGGAGGTGCTGCGATGTCGCCATCGCACTCGCCGCTGCTGCTGTCGACTGGAACTGAGTAAGAGAGAGAGAGAGAGAGAGGGAGCTCTTGCCCGCTTCGGTAATTTGCGCAAGAACAGCAGTTCCCCGGCGATTGTCAGATCATGCAGGAGAGAATCATGCGATGAAAGCAACTACCTATGCAATTGGGCACCTTAGATCAACAGGACGTGTTTTCAAAAGGGAGACGGGCGTATGTAATTATTAGGTAAAATACACATGCATGTGATTTTTTATGAGATGCGAGGCTGACAATCGAGAAGGCGCAAAGGTGGGATGGATTGGGAACTGGGAGATTTTCGAGCCGACGAAGGCAGGCGCTGTGATTGGCTGGGCGGAACTGTTATCCACACACACACTGCAGCTACAGTAGAGTTAATGTGGGGCGCATGTCGACAGGGGTATCCAAGAGCTCCTTCTGGTTGGATGATTTTATGAAATAAGGCAATGTCAGAGGACCTCATAACTGGGACGAGGCTCCTCGTCGGCAACTTTCCAGGAGATAGATACCACCGCCCCATTGCTGCAGGCTTAAATGTCTTGAATCGCTCGCTCTATGAGTAACGACTACGGTGAAGTCATGAGGAGGTCAGATAGCCGCGGTGGACCGGTATAGTATATGAAGCTGGACGTCACACACTAGTATCAGGTATCTCTGCGACACAGAGAAGGATAGTATAATAATATGAAGGTTATGTATGCATGCTTAGAAGCCAAGGGTGATTGATACAAGGGGCCGGCACGCATTGACGATCCCTCGGGCTTGGAGTGTCTTAAGTCGCATAACATTATCATAGAATGCCAAACCGGTTCAAGAAGCATGGAGCTTATACCAGCCTATCTCTTTCCCCTCTAGCCTATTCTTCTCTTGTACGAGCTTCAAGTAATACGGAGACGGGGCTCCTCGACGTAGTCTTCACAAAATGGTTCCCGATTCCGTTTTAGCAGTGCCTTCGACACTCGAGTAGGTGGCCGATAGGGTGAAGCAAGAACCGTCGTCCGGATCAAGAAATTTCGACACCATCTGGTACAGACCCACCACCGCACTGGTGGTGGGATGAAGCCGAGAAAGATCAGGGCGGGGAAAAAAGGCGGCATCATGGACTACGTATGGATATGGTGTTCAGCAACCGTAGTCCAATGGCGCCGACCGGCCGCGCAAGAAGCTGGATCAAGTCATCGGTGCCCCCCTTTCCACCCGCTCTTGCTCTCTGGTCCCGAAAACCCGGCCGGCTGCTCATCCCGTGGGTGAAAGAAGAGCGCTGAACTGCTCGGCTCCGTCTCCCGCCGTACACGTAGGTGCCATTAGCTGGGGGGCCACATCTGCAGCCTCATTATCAGGCAATAGTCGACCTGGACAGCACGTCATGCAGTAGTTCAACAAGCCCGAGAACCGGCTCGGGCCTGGCGACCTATACGCGGCAACGAAGCTGACGGTCTCGCAATCACATGCCGAGCTCGGCAAGCAGGTTCCGGCACCGGGACGGCAGGTTTCAAGCGTCTTCGCGCCCCCTGTCGGAATTCCGCAAGACACGTAGCGACGGGAACCATAAAATGTATTGAACTGGAGGAACCGAGATTAATAATTTAGAGGACATTGCAGGGCATTGTCAACGCAATGTTCCCTGTGTCGACGAATTAACATAGCACTTGTCCGAGAAGCATGCGGCCCTTCTTCATCGTCGTCCTCGAGGGATCTCTCTCTCGGGCTGTTCGGCAAGTCGGCCGCGGACCGGTGTGAGAACCCACGTAACCGTCGACTGGACCGGAGAGGGAGAGGATCATGCAAGTTTGATTCCATAGATAAATATAGCCTAGTCATCCCAACAGGCGCGTGGAAACGTGGAAAGGGAGGACGTCTCCGTGCCGGGTCTTTCTCGGCCCGCTAGCTCCTTGGTGGACACCAAGGGCAAAGTTGATTCGCTTCCAGAGGTCGGAAGGCCAGGGGAACGAGCGAGTCCTTGCCCAGTCTATCGGAGTGCTGGCGATGCCTAATTCTGGCATCTGGTGTGCATTACTTGTTTCTTCGCCAGTGCAGCCGAAGCTGTGGACACCGGCGACGCTGGTAGGAAAAGGCAAGACCATGCGCACGGGGATACCACCGCTGAGCTGGCAACAGAGTTACCCTGAGGCGAAAAGACGTTGATTGGGAAGAGGTATGTGTGGACTGCTCTAGAGAGCTGTAGGGGGCGGCTGGACTGGCTATTGACATAGAAACTACTTCACTTCAAGGGAACGCTTGTCTAAACTGATATATGGTGGATTAACTAGCTAACCCGTTCTCATTGAAGGAGCGTACCTGAACATGGAATTAGGCCGGGCGCCAGTCTTCCGTGTCTTTCCCAAGCGGCTAGTAAAGACCTTGCTAGACTCGTGTTGAATGATTGCTTCTACCACCAACCGAGATGAATCTTCCGCAGTTGACACCGAGCTTAATCAGTGTATATACTTAACGTGACGCATGGCCTCAACCTGGGCGCCTGAAATCCAAACAGGTTTTCTCCATTAAATCGGGGCCGATCAACGCTACCAGACCTCTGATCACTGATTTTGGGGTTGATGGATCATCAGTAGATTCGTCCTGCCAACGAAATAGGTCTCCAGCGTAACAGTAACCATGTCTGATACGAGTTACAACGTGGTCCAGGTCAAACGAGCTCAGCTGTTCACTCGTTATCATGCCAGGCATGCCGCTTGTGAACAACGACTCAACGTTGTCATCTTCCGCGACAGGTTCAGGGTTCGCTTCGTCTTTCGTCACATTAGGTGTAGGCTCTGGCTGAGGCGAATTTGGCGAATCAGCGCCCCCGGCCGGATAAATAACCAGATAGCCACTTTCATTGAACTTGGCCAACATATCGTCGTCAAGCGAAAGCCAAGCATAACTGTCTGGGTCGAGAATATAGGTCGGTGAATAATCGACCTTGTACCTCATCTTCGGACAAGTGTGAATATAGTAGCCCGAGTACCACCATCGATATCCTTGCTCCGCTGCTAGTGCAATCTCTCGCAGGGCCCCAAGTTTCCCTGGGCTATGCTTGTGGACAGATTCATGATAGAGAAAATAGACAGCGCTGACACAATGCGGCAAGAGGTCTATGACCCCAATCGCTACTAGTTCCCCATCAAGTCGGTAACACTGATCTGCAACACCTGAAGTCAGAACTGTCCCTGCTTGATCATCGGACAATTTATTGGAGAATGGCAGGACGTTTCGGGGGTTGCTACAACCCATATAACATCCGAGACAGCGGATTTCAACCCCTGAGATAAGGGGAGAGCAAAAATAACTTCGGAAGTTGCTTACGGAATGAGCCTAGTTGACGCTCTTGTCCATCCTGGTCCATGAATTTCCCTTCTGTCAATGGTGAAGTACATAGAAATCTCTTGAACGACTCCCGGCCGATTTCCGAGGGAGCCTCATGGTGAACGACCCGTTGGTAATTCTCGTACACACGATACTTCTCCTCAGTAAATTCGATGGTCTCTAGTGTAACGGTGAAGGAGTGGGATGGTTTTGGCGGCTGTTTTAGCGATGCCTCCTCACACTCATGGATCCTCTCGACCAAGTCAAACTCTGTGTCCCGTCGCCGAACATGCTCGCGTGACTTTGGATACACTCGTGCCGCCTCTTTCGCATACTCTTCACCTATCACGTATTTGTTAAAGCGGTTGACAGTCTGTCGCTGATCCTTGGTGGGCCGGAAATGGCTCGAATCCAAGCGTATCGCATAATGCGGACAGCAATCGGCTCTCTGGTTTGGCCTGTAGAGTAGATTTCCGGATCGCCGCCAGCACCGGTTCAACAAGGCTTCGTAATATGCTGGACTTATAGATGTCGCACGTGCATAGTAGGAGTGGCCTGTAGGCATAGAAAGACATTAGATCTCACTCGGATCGGCGGCTACCAGCCCGATCAGGTGGAGGGAAGCCTCCGAACAGGGAGCTTCTTAACAAGTGCTGAAACCACGAAACGTAGCATGACGTATGGGACTTTTGCCTGGCGAGGCCTGCATGTGATGGGCGTTCGATGAACTTAGAAACACATGTATATCACACCAACGTACGTTTAGGGGACTGACCGGTTTCCTCGCGGCCACAGTAACCACAATTAGATGATATGGTGTACCCTAAAAGAGACGCACATCAGTCAAGCAGGTCACCAGGAATAGACAGACGGTGGCACAGAGTTTCTGGATTATGCTGATCGACAAGCACGCAAGGAAGCCATGTCGTGGTGAGGCTAGGACACATGAGCATCTATGAACCAGAGACATCGGGGGTGGAACCCGACGGACAGAGGCAACAACGGTCAATGCATATTGTGAGGTTGTAATATGGGTTGTACGACGGGTCTCACCAATACAACCATCGGCTATAGGGAGTTACATCGTGGCCAACGCCGAGATTCGATAACCTCAGGCGAGCGGCGCCCATGTGGGAGTCCAGCGGGATGTGGAATGGGATGGGGCGTGTGGGTTACGTCAGGGAACGCCAGCTGCGTGGTAGTGGCTGCTGACAAGCACGATGGGGCATAGACTTCCCCATACGGCTACATGTCAACCGCGCAACCAACAGCAGCGTGCCAATGATGCACGGGTCCAGATGGTTGGGTGAGGGCTCCTGAAGGCGGGGCGTGGGAAAGCCCTTGAGGATATGTTGATGTGTTGGACTGCTGGGTAACGCTTACCTATTGGCGATATGTAAGAGAGGGCACTTTCTAGGGTATTCTGCATATTCGTTTCGTCCGTCGATGCCTTTAACGGGTCAGAAGCCGGGTGCACTAAAAAGGCCGCCCCAATGTAGGCTTGGTGAAAGAAGGGCTGGCCGGGGAATTTTCGAAGCGGTGCGGTTGAATTGAGGTTTTAAGTGCGGTGCTTCTTAGGAGGTATGGATCAACGGTGGAGCTTGAGTCGGGTTGGAGTCGGGTTGGAGTCGGTGCTGTCGAGTCGGATGCACCCTAAGGAGATATTGAGTACAGTATGCCAGTAACGAGATGAGCGTTCAATACGGTATCGAGGTGCGTATGCTGTGCTAAACCGAAGCGGCGCGAGTGCTGTAGCATTGAAGGTGTCTAATAGGGGAGAACGGAGCGGTGAGAGAGAATACCTTGATATTTTGGACTTTAAGGGTTGTTATACCTACTAGCAAGACTATTCAGGCAGTATAACGGCTACCGAGAACTTAACGTGTTTATGAGTTACAGGTGGATATGACTATGCACTGGAAGAAGTTATGGAACTCGGCCCGCAGAATTACTATAACCCGCCTGCACTTGTCTACAGTAGCTTAGACTTTCTAGCCAAGGAGATACGAACTGATCCGATTTATTCCGCTATTGGAAGGGAATGGGGAAAGAGGATGGGGATGGGGAAAGGGGAGAAGGGATAGGGCTCTGCTGTATTCGGCTCTAATAACTTTGGAGATGCCAATCCAAGGAGGCGTTCCAGTTCATATGCAGGTGCAGGTGCAGGTGTAGAGAGCAAATGCATATGGGCTAGGAGTCGCATATTATATACAGCTTCAAAATGGTTTAAATCATACCTATACAATACCCAGTCATGCCACAAGGTGCAGCGTGTATTCTCAAAATCCACCTGGGCGGACTGAAAGGCGGATTGCGGGTATAACCACCAACTAGTCTACATGCCTTACAAGACCTTATCCATCTATCATCCCAAAGTTTGAGTATGCACTTATTACATATAGGAAGGGCTTCGCAGATCCCGATTTTAAGCCGCCGAGCTTCAGCTAAGGCATCTCATCTGGCACTTGTAAGGCTCTCAAGCCGTATTAACAAATTTTCATACTCGTCTACAGACGTGCAGCCTATGGTGAATTCTTAAAGCTTCTTGTAAAATAGAAGTGGAAGTTGCAAATACCTAATTAATCTATTCCTAAGTGCGAATCACCCTAAATTGGCAGTATAGGTATGCATCTAGGCAGTAGTATGTACTGTCGGATACGTCCACCGCGTACGAAGTACATAGTACACCCCCTATCTGAGTCACCGTCGACAAGGTACCTAGCCGAAGAAACCTGGAATTGAGCTCATTCACTCGAGGTCTAATTATGGCCCGGTGACGATGCTTGGCCATTATCAGGGGTCAGTGTTACTTGCAGTTTAGTAGTGGGGCTAGCCTTGTTCTGCATCAGTCTGCATGCACGCAAAATAGACGTGACACGCGATTCTACTTCGAGAATTTTCATCCCACTCGCCCGTTCTCTATGTGTCTTCCCAATATCACATCCTTTTCTCTATTGAATTTTCACCTTTAACCTCTTGACGTTGCCAGCTTCTTCAACGGCCCACGACGCTGTTCTCTGTCTGAGCAATTGGTCCAGATTTCTGACATTGTTAATAACACAGAAGTTATGGAGGTACCCACCAACCTTCTGGTACTTCGTACTGCGAAGTGCCGTATAATATTTTGATTTCCCATCTTGAAGATCCAGCTTACTCGAACCTTGCATGCTTTTCGGATGCAGCCTGCAGACCAGGGCAACACACCGGACCAATGTATATGCAACCGAGAGTCTACCTACATTAGCTGGCGTGCACTGGGTAGCTACCTCTCTAGGTCGATATTGATATTATTAGGTTAGGGGTACCGGTAGCAAGGGACCGAAGTCAACAAGCAAGGCCCACCTCGCCCGGTCTCCCTTGTTGAACGCAACAGAGACCGGTCTTGCCAATGCCCGTCGTGTACCCCCTACTCTACTGGGTGTCTTTCTCTACACGCTTATATGTATGTTCACCTATCGAATCTCTTCCTCAGCCGTAGGTACCTACGCTACATTTCGTTGACCCTGTCAGCCTACGCAGTAGACACCAAGTAGCGAAATGAAATCATACTAATCTAAACGAGCAATCTACGCGTTATGTCCACGCCTAATATACGTCTACGTGTCTACAGCCACGTTCATGTACATTACAATGCGAAAGTTCCGGAAGGTACGGTCTGAGCTGGTGTATAAGCAGTTTGTTAAGATATGATGTATGTACGAGTACAGAAGCTGGGTGGTTGCAGTGGTAGACCTTCGGTAGGTACTACGTCGGTAGGGCAAGATGGACAAACCTGGACACCCCACCTGGACATCCCACCTGTCCGTCGCCTAGACTATTACCGCCGCCGCCGCCGCTACATACCATACTACTACTACTACTAACTACTTCTAAAGTGCTATTAGACCAGCCGTTCGTCAGGCGCGATTGATACGTCTAGACTGGTACTAAAGTTCAAAGTCCAGTACCCTAATATATAAGCCAACCCTGAATTCTTTTTTCCCTACCCCTCCATTCGCAACATGGCACGAGACATCGCAACGGCTCTTCAGCCAGTAGAGCTCCCTAGCTCAAGTAAAGTACCGCCTCGTTAACTTCACACAACCTTATGTTTACTTACAGAGGGAAAAGTCTCAACGGATCGATCTGAGAAATAAGTGATTCATTCTTGGTAGCTTGTCGAGATCTTTATTCTTTCATTTCTTGACCTCGTTCGTGGTCGTCATTTCCTCAACCCTCTATAATTTTTCTCAAGCTTGCCCACAAAGGCTTTGCAGGTCAAAACCTGTTGGCCCTGGACCTTCGGCCCCCAGCACAGACATCGTGAATAATTGAAGCTTTGTTGCTTCTGACTCTTACCTTGTACCACCCAAATTAAAACATTCACAGCTCTCCTGCACTGTATGCAACTGCACATCCTGGGATCCGCAATCAGCATATCCTAATTCATCATACGGCCGGGCGAAGTCACCGTTGCGCCAGGGGGAAATATAAAGAGGGAAGACCTACTAGTTGTCGTCTATGCGAATGTGGAATTCTATGCAGGTATAAACAAGCTCGCCAATACCACCCTTCGTTCCCTTCGTCATCCTTTACGCAAGGATCGGATTACCGAAATTTAATGCTCAATGATTGGGTTTTAAGCTTCTACGGGGGAATCACTATCTTCGATTGTCGACTACGCTTCCCATTGTCAGATCTCGCAGCCATTACAGCCTTTCCTTCCCTTTCTATATTACGGCCGCGTAACTTCGTAAACCTCCACCACCATCTATGATCATGCAGATGAACAGTTGCCGGTAGACGTTATTTCACCAGCGTTACCTGGCTGGAAAACCCTCATCAAGAGCCTCTCACCGACTCGACTTGCCTACCTTCTTTGTCCTACCCCGACTACAACTTTACTGCATCCCTGTTGCGCCAGTCGTCTTCCGTCGATATGGCGTCCAACTCCGATAGTCGTCCTATGGAGTCTCGTACCGGCAGAAGTAAACAACGTGAGTGAGCTGCTGAAGGCGATCCTGATTGGCTTTTTCCTTAAGTCGTTTTGCCGTGAGGCGCGGTGTTTTCCATACTCGCCTGGTCCGGTGACCCACTGACCAGAATCTTGACAGGCTACAACTCGAAGGGTGAACGATTAGTAGCTGGAGTGGTGCCTCTTACAGAAGACAAGAGATATGTCTTGCTGATACAATCGTCTCGGAGAAAAGGCTGGGTTCTCCCAAAGGGAGGCTGGGAGTCAGATGAGGAGTGCACGGAGGCTGCCCAGCGCGAGGCCTGGGAAGAGGCTGGCGTAACCATCAGGATCGACTATGACCTCCAAGATATTGTCGACTCGAGACCGCCAAAAAAGGTATCCAAGGACACGCCTAAGTCGCTCTTCCGCTTTTTCGAGGCCACCGTTCTTACGGAAGAGGATGAGTGGCCGGAGAAGCACAAGAGGGAACGACGGTGGTTCACCTATGCACAAGCCAAGGAAGCCCTCACGGCACGTCCCGAGCTTCTGGAAGCGCTCAACCGATCCACCATCGCCAGATCCTAACTCATGGGGCGGTAGAGCTAATCGCAACTCCGAAGACGATTCGGTGTAATGGCCGAAGCCCCACGCCTGGGGCTATAGACGTTTCCTGCTTATTCACACGATTTACTTAACCTCCAGTTTGGGCAGCTGCATAGACTGGGTTCCGGCGTTACTGGCGTCTCTCCCGCACTAGTCCTCTTGTGGGTTCCTCAGCATAGAACACTGGGCAGCTTTCTTCTCGGTTATCTCCTCTCGCAGGAGGGAGAAACCGTTCAGGTCGGGGAGCGAAACCCGCATCCTGTGACTTTGACTGTATCTTATTTTTGCGACTGGGCGAAAAACGGAAGCTGAGCAAAAAGAGCGTGACTTTGCATACAACACGGCGTTGGTAGGAGGCCGTCATAGGCGTCTTTTGACTAGACAACGTGTCCAAAAAGAATGGGATGGATAGAGGAACGGGAAACAAGGAATCACGCATCTCGACGGACTGGTCGGCTGCAAAGGATGATGGGATAGAGTTCCCCGTAAACTGAATAGACCGCGGTCGTCTGTCCGCGAGTGGATCTCACGTTGACAGAAAAAATGTAATTGGTTACACAGGAGCATATAGATAGAGCGGGAAATCTGCAATACCCAAAGTAGCCTGTTCCCACTCAGAAGAAAATGGTAACCTGCTAGGATAGGACGAGCGGCTCTGCAAATCGAGCCGGCAATGGGAAGTGAAATAAATGCCTTGCCCGAATTGGATCGAGCTAGCTTGAGCTCTGGCATAATTAGGCTAAAGGGTCACACATACATTACGTTATATGGATCATCTCTCTCTCGTCTCGAACCATGACATAGCAAAGATCCCGTCTAGTTGGTGGTACAGTATATGCAGCCCTAGCGTTCGAAATCGAATGCTCTCCGTACGACGAACCCCTTATCTACCCATCCACAACCCCCCGACCGCGCACGCATCCGGTCATCCCGTATCCCTCCTCGCGTCCAATGGCCAGTCCGGCGTCCGAGCAGCCGGCGGCGACACCGCGGCGGTGCGCCTCTCGCTCTTCCGCCTCGTCAATTCCACCATCTCCCTGCCCCTGCGCTCGGCCTTGTCCCGGATGCGCATCGCCACGTCACCCCCGCCGCCGCCGTAGTCGGGGCTCGTCGGATCCATGGTGTTGGTGGTGGTGCTGGCGCTCTTGGGAGGCGCCGAGATCAGGAAGGTCTCGGTCGCGCTGCCGGTGCCGAGGGATCCAGATCCCGATCCCGACCCCGATCCCGGCGCCCCGTGCCGCACAGGGTGCACCTTGGGGAACACGGTGATGGTCATGCCGGCGCCGCTGCCGCCGTTGGAACGCTGCCGCCGCAGCGCTGTGGTACCACCGCTACCACGGCGGCGGCCGCTGTCGTTGTTGCCGTTGTTGTTGTTGTAGTGGCCCGCGGCGCCGTTCGCTACGCGTAGGGGGTGGCGAGGAGGAGGAGGACCGGGGGACGAGGTGGTGCTCATGCTACCCCTGTCGGTCGTCGTCGTCGTCGTCGTCGTCGTCGGGGAGAATTCCTCGTCAGCGGCCATGGGCTGCTGGCCCGGGACGGACAGGGGCGTCACGAATTCGGGGTCGACCTCGGGGCTGTTGCCGCGGGAGCTGAAGCGTCGGCTGGTCTTCGCGAAAGGGGCCAGGGGCAACGACGGCCGCCTCTGAGATGTTTCTGGCGGCGTCTTGGCGGGCGGCGGAGGAGAGGCAGACGCGGGTAGGGCGGGTATGGGTTCGTCGGCGAGCGACTTCCCGTCCTCCTTCGTCTTGTTGTTCTTTACCTTGCCGCTTCCCACCCTGATGAGCCGCACGCTCGTGGCCCTCTCGATGTTGTTAGGCTTCTGAAGCCTGAAGCTGGCCGGCGACACGCCGTACACGTCGCCGTTATTACCGCCTTGGCCCTCGCTGTCGTTGCCGCTGGTGGCGAGCCCGATGCTGTTCGTGGAGCCCTCACTCGTCGTTTTCGCCTCCGTGAGGGAGCTGATGTCTGGGAGCTTCATCCTGTCCATGGGATACGTACCGCCGCCCCAAGGCGTAAAGCGCGGTGTACCTGGCGTGCTGCGGGCGGCCGCTGGCCTCTCGTCTACGTCTTTGGGGTTGCTTTCCTGCATGGGCGCCTGTCGGTTGCGCCGGTGTCGCATGAAGAAGTACGTAGCGAGCGCGGAGATAATTGCGCTGCCTATAATGGTCGCAACCACTATGATGGCAACGGTTGTCCCCGAGATCGAGCCTGCCATACTCTGCCCAGCACTACTCGCTTCGCTCTCCCCCGGCGTCCATGCGGGGCTCGCAGATGCCATGGCGGACTCGATCTGCATCCTCGCCGCGTCCCTGGCCTCCGCGACGCTCGCGCTCGCTTGCAGCTGTATGGCACTGATCATGCTGCTCGCACTGCTCTGCATGCTGGAGCGCTCAAAGGACATGCGGCTGCTCATACTCGTGACGGCACTCGCAGCCGAAGATTGCGTTTGCGACATTTGTCTGTTGGCTTCGTCGGCATTCTGGTTCGCCGACCGCACGGCCTGATCCGCGGACTGGCGGATGGACTGTGAGGCTTGCGACATGAGACTTATTGCTGAGGAGGCGCTCGAAGAAACAGAAGATATGGCCTGGGTCGCGGACTGCGAGAGGGATTGCAGCTGCGAGGAAAGAGCTCGGACTTCTTCGTCGTTGTCATCGCCCACCTCCTGACGCTTCTGAGGTGCCGCGGTCGGCTGCGGTGTCCCAATGGCTGGCGCTGCCCTATTTCTCGCTTCATAGTGAGAGCTAAGCGACACTTTGCTTCGCAGCAACTCTTCCTCCAGTCCCCTGTTCAGCACCGTATTTCCAACTCTTCGCCTTATCGCCACCTCCCTTTTTAGGGTGCCAGCACCATTATCATTAGCCCAAACTTGTATCGTGACCAGCGCGATCAGTAGGCAGAAATGTAAGAGCCTGCTATTCAGCATCATTCACAACCCATAACCCGGCACGACGTGATGTGATCCTTGGACCTTAGACGTCAATCAAGGCACAAGGAATGCGAAAGGTAAGAAAGGAAGCAAACGCCGTTAAAACCAACGGCAGGTCAACTCTCATATGACAGCTTTGACAGGTTGCCAACCCTATTGAGAGGGAGGTCTGGATGCCCGCCATGCCTGACCAACCCCATCTTACTTGGTTGAATTTATGATATCGACGACAACCCGGTCCATAGTATTCATGCGCTGTAGCTGGATTGAGGCATGATTGAGAAGCGAAGCCAGGAGTGAGGATGGGCGAATTGTAACCCTTGTCAGTAATCCAGGGGGACGGGGGTATGAGGCCCGCACGGCCACAGAGTCCGTCAAGGATCATAGGCCATTTGAGTTTCTTATTTGACCTTGTTTCTCCTTAAAGACAAGGTTGTGTGATCCTCGACTAGAAACGCTAGGAGAAAATGCAGGGTAAGTCATGCTGGCGAGTAACCGGCATTTGCACCCTGCGGCCAATCCAAGAAAGGTCAAATTACGGTAGCTTGTCCGTTCCGAACCCGACAAAGTGGTCTCTTGGTCCTCTTGGGAGTTCATTATCTGTGCTTCATATTGCTCGCTTGATGTAACACTGATTACCGGCAAATATTAATTTGGATTCTCCGTCCGTAGGTTGAGACGCTGGAAACCCAGAAGTCTATATATGCTTATTCCGACTTGAGACTGTAACCGGCGATACGTCTCGCAGAGGACAGGTCCAGGGCTAGAATAGGATCAAAGTTAGGCAAGGGGAAAAGCGTGGCAGGTTCCAACTACAACCCATGGGCTCATTGTCGTTGCTACACTCGACCCCCAGCTTCTCCTCCCACGAGGCAGTTCCAGCAGCCAAATGAAACGTACTAGGCCCGTACCGCTGGACTGACAGATACCGGCGTTAGAGCTTATCCGCGCACTAACAATTTTCTAAGTGTGGATCAATAATTGCGATAAGCTAGCCAATCAGATTGTATAAAAACTATCAGAGTTTCTTTAATAGGTAACGCGATAATGGGGAACACTAACAATTTTTGCTGCTGCTGTTAGTTCGTCGTCCGTCGGATATCTTGCTAAATATAACTCCCGAAAGAAACGTGCTGCCGCAGTAGTGTAGTTGCGGGTAAAATTTGGCCGAGCGAAACTATTACATGAAAGCTAGACTTACAGAAGCTAATTACAGGCCCTAGTTGAATATGTGCTATAGCGACAGAGCATATAGACAGACACCTCATCAACGAGTAAAGAAGAGTAAACATCTGGCACATTGCGATAGCATATCTTACAGTGAGTGCAACGGCGGGTATTGTTTGAAAATAAATAGTATTAACGCAAAAAAAGTATGCTGACAGATTGGGGGATAGCATAGAAAGATGGGATGTTCATGCTTGAGAGGGCAGCTTTACTTGTGTTCCGTAATCTTGGGAAATTAATCAGGTGAGGGGTATAACTATGTATGTATTAAAGCAGAAAGTCTTGCAATCAGGGGCAGCTCCGGTAGAGTTACCATAGTAAGTAACGTTAGTACTGTGATTTATAAGACATATGAGTGTCAACTGGCACCAGCCGACAAAGCTCCCGGCTTCCTACGTCAAGTTTCTTTCTGTCGCATCACATCACCGATTCGGCGGCGACGTCCAAGACGTATACAACTGCCCTACCCAAACCTTTTATCCGGGCAGCTTCCCATAGATGCCGGGCCGTGGCACATATTAACCTCGGCCAGAGTCCGCGAACCACTCGTCATCCGCTGATCTCTCTCTTCCTCCATATGGACTGGCCCCCGAAGACCATAATTACGTTGACAGCCGAAAACCCGATGATATGATGGAGAACCTATCGATCCACGATCCGCCTCAAGTGGGCGGCCCTTCCGCGCCCGGGCCCGGTCCCATGCAGCAGGTCCTTGGACACGCCCCGCCTCCCCAGCCCCAGCAGCTGCCGCCTCAGATGTTCACCACCGCAGCCCAACTGCTCGACCTCACTGATAGTAAGCCACAATGCGATGCCGTTTGCCATGTCGCCTCGTATTGCCGACGCTGACGGGCTGATGTAGAGAAACTCGTGGTCTGTCTGCGCGACGGTCGGCAGTTGACCGGGATCTTACGGAGCTGGGACCAGTTTGGTATGTAATGTGTGCAGCCGCGCGGCCCAGAGTTCTTCGAGGCGGGGCTACCGGAAAAGACGTACAATGTTAACGCGGAGCTTTCTTCCCAGCGAACCTAGTCCTCCAATCTACGGTCGAGCGCATATTCGCAACCACACCAGACCCAAAAGAACCCCAGCCCATCGGCGTGTATGCTGACAAACCGCACGGGATCTTCTTGGTCAGAGGAGAGAACGTGCTTCTGCTGGGGGAGATCGACCTCGACAAAGACGACGACACCCCTGCGGGCTTCCAAAAGGCCGACTTCGCGACCGTGGAGAGGATGGTCCAGGAGAAGAAGGCGTCAGAGAAGGAAAAGGAGAAGAATAGGCTACGCAAGCTCGCAACCCACGGCTTCGAAGGCGAGAACCTGGGAGATTTACTGCTGTGAAGACTCCGCCAATAACGGCAGACGCATCACCTTTCCCACGCTACGCTGCGGATGAGATCCGCAGAAAGCTGAGGTATTCTATGGTTGAGGGGCAGAATATTGTGAAATGTCTCTCTCAACTACCAACTAGAAGTATGACTAGCACTCTCCACCTTTAAGAGGCTAAGCACACGACCTTGGCTATCAGCTATCTTTCCATGAGCAAGAAGAAAGCCATGCAAAAAGCCATGCCTCAGAACTGATCCATATCGCGCGAGCGTATCTAGCACAAATTCAGACGTACCAGCGCTTCTTATGAGCTTTCCTTTCCGAACATGCATCCTTCATGTGACCCACCGGTTTGAAGAGGCCGCCATATTCCAACGGAAATCATGACGGTTCTAAGGGTTACGAAGGTCCGGAACCGTTTTGCAGCTCCTGTATCTATCCGTTCATGTGGTGGCTATGTGTTGTCATAACTAGAAGATGTTACGCTGCCGCCGAATTCATGTGCTTTTCTATAATTTATACGTCCGAACCGAGAGTAAGACAAAGGGTGGTCGGCGGCCAGCCGTAAGCCCCTAGACCCCCCCTTGCTAATAGTAACAGAGCAACAGAGCAACAGACAAATGTCGTAAGAACCGATGTCTTCACACGCCCGGCATTGGTGTTCTCTTAATACCGATTCCAATCGACGATATCCTTGCTAGCTAGCATTATTTCGTCGACTATTAGGAGACTCCAAGAATGAAGCGAGCTATCCAACTATCTACCCGGGAAATGTTATAGAACGTAACCCAACGTCGAATGATGAGCCTTGGATGCCCGCCTAAAAGCTTTAGAATCATGACGGGTTTGTTTCTTGCCTAATTGCAGACTGGGTTGGTGGGCGAGGAGGCATCCTCCATTATAGGTTCGACGCCCCTATTAGGGGGTATCGATGCTGGTGATCAGCCGACTTGACATACATCGGTAAGGAGACGTTTCTGTTTCATACTGCCTTTGCATCCTGACGTATCAGATTAGTGTGACCCGAAGAATGCATATCATTGTATGGACTCTGTATAAGTGGGTTGTCATTCTTACGTACTCCTTTCCACCAAGGTTGGCCGTCCAGACGGTAGTTCGAATCCGAGCATCCAATTCCAAGATTCGAGACTTCAGCCTACGGATGTAACCGCCATTATTATAGCATTATGCTTTAAATTTTCAACTCATTTATGGGCCGAAGCCCAATTATTACGAGACTACGTTGGCTATGGTCACAAGGCCGGCACGAACCCCTCAACCCTAACCTCCCAGCCGTCGGGAAAATGCGCGCCGGGCTCGCCGTCCCACCCGCCGGCCATCATGGCCACGGCGATCAGCAGCGCGCTCGAGCCCGGGAAGTACGGCGTCGGGACCCGCGACCCGCCGACGGGGTAGCCGGCGTCGTCGAACGCGAACAGCGGGTGCAGGAGGTATTCGACGGCCTCGTCCACGTCCCCGAGCCGCAGCCGGTTCATGGCCAGCATCGGGAAGTCCCAGCCCCAGCAGTCGTCGAGGTCCCAGAGGGCGGCGATCTTGTCCGCCGTGTTGCGCACGACCGTCATGTCGAGCGCCGGCCCGCTGGACGGCGGCGGCAGGAGGCCGTATATCGCCGACATCGCCGGGTGATCCTGCACCGTCGTCGTGTTCTCCCCCCACATGTCGGGGATGCCCTCGTAGAGGGCGTACGCGCCGTCGGCCGTCGGCAGCGGCGCCAGGCCGTCGCGGACGCGCGTCCAGCTCTCGGGGGCCCCTCGGCCCTGGCGCTCCCTCCACCGGGCGGCGACGTCGAGGCCGAACCGCCAGTACGCGAGCTCGAAGGCCGGGTTCACGGTGGTGTTGGGGTCGGTGTTCTCGGACGCCGGGTACATGGGCGGGCCGAGGTCGTAGCGGCCCGTCGCCTCGTTGTACCACGCGTACGACGCCATGAAGTCCGCCGTCGGCGTCAGGATTGCGTCCCAGGCCTCTAGGGTCTCCTCGCTCGGGAACGACCGGTACTCGACCTCGGCGAAGTACATCGGGTGCGGCTGCTGCCATATCAGCAGCGAGTTGATCTCGCCCGGCGCCGAGCGCCCCGTCGGATCCGTCATCTTGCCCCAGCGAGCGCCGCTGTACCCCTGGAGTCTTGCCCGTTCGAGCGACGAGTCCAGGTAGTTGGTGTACATATGGGGCAGACTTCGCCGGAATAGCGGAAACTGGTTCCAGCGCTGGAATGGGAGGAGGTGCCACAACATCATCTCCAACTAGAGGCGCTCGTCAATAAGGCGCCGGGGGTTCTCGTAGCCGGGCCCCGATCAAACGCAGTAGGTGTGGCACTTACATGAAATTTCCCATACCAGCCATTGTTCACGAGCCCTGAACAACGTTAATATGTGAGATTCTCGCCACCGATCTATCGTTGGTAGTCGTACCTGATTCTATTTATGTCTCAGCCAAACCCCTGAACCGCCGAAGAAGGAGGCCTACTTACCTTGCGGGGGATACGATGACGCAGAGTTCACACCTAGCAGATATTGAGACAATATAGTTCGTCGTTGCAACTCGATAGCATCGGGCGATTTCGTGGAAGTCAAATCGACGAAGGCCCCACGTTTCCAAAAGGACTTCCACCAGCGCTTAGAGGCCGCTCTAACAGAGCTTAGCGGTAGAATATCTGATTTAGGGGCGGGCGAGAAGGTCGCCGACAGCTCCAGCCTGCGAGTCTCGGGAGACGGCTGCAGCACGTAATGATGGGATCCCTCTGCCGGGCCGGAAATCGTGGCATCGGAGCTCCAGCTCATCGAGACGAAGTAAGAGGTAGCATCGATGTCATGGCGAATACTTGCCTTCTTCGTCCCCCGCGTCTGAAGTCTCGTGGCGTGCTCGTCAGTAGCATTGAAGACGCCAACGAAGGGCGCGTCGAACTTGTTCCGTGTGGGATATGGAAAGTCAAAGAAAATCCCAAGAGCTCCCTTGGAGAGCAGCTCCGAATTCACGGCGATGCTCACCGTGTCCGAACTCGGGTCCGCCCACGTCTCAACCTCGACCGACGAGCCGTCGTAGGTGAACGAAGATGAGATCTTGCCAGTCCACAAGTCGAGCGTCTGTGACCTGTCTTGCAAATCATCCTCAGTGACATCCACCCCGTTGAACTGAAAGCCGATCGTGGCTAAATTCAGGCGTTGCGGGTTCTGTATAAGCCAGTTGGAGATCTCGCTCTGGGCCGGATTCGGCTGGTTATAATTGACCAATCGACCATGCGTCCACCAGTCCAGGCCCGTAAAGTCTTCGAATGCATCAGATTAGTGATTGTGGCCCTATTAGAGGAACGTACTCACCGTCGATAGAAGTCTGTCCCTCTGTTGTCGGCAAGCTGAAATTATGCCACCCCCAGGTCGACATAGTCGCAAAGGGGCTGAAGGTCTGCAGCCCCGTAATATCTACCCCGAAGGCGAAGTTGCCATTGCCGACCTGGAGCGGCGTCGTAGTAGAGCTGGCATTACGATGGGGGTTGAAAGCCTGAACCACTTTCTGTCTATCAATCTTACCGGTAGCATGGACCCCGGATACTAGCAGCAGTAGTCTGAACAAGTTCCTCATCTTTGAACAGGAAGCGAAGTCACTTACAATCGCCTTCACCTGGAGGGCATACTCGGAAGGTAGATGCGACGGGAGGATAGGAATATGCAACCTACAACATCTGGGAACCTATATAGGCGGCCACGGTATAGTAACGATCGTTAACACCCTTGCACCATCGACCCTTTCATTATACATGGATAGGGCTAACTTCAGTCCGAAGAAACCATCTTCGGACAAGCTACGTACGAGCATCGAGAAACGAAGATCTTTCTGTATAGAGGCAAGATAGGATAAAGACTCCCCCACCTCTTGGTCCAATCTCACCAGGCTCTGCACACGATCATAACCCGCCCGTGGCCCCCGCCAACTTTGACCCCTTTACCCCAGATTCTGATTCTACGACTTACCCCGCAGGGACCAATCCAACAGACCGGGTAAATCATCCCGCATTGCATAATAAAGACAACCCCAAATCAATTATCATGTCGAATTAAATGTTATTCTCCTGATGAGCCAACGTAGCCGTGTCTAGGACACTGGGACGCAATACCTTGAAAATGCTGCCATTGGGGGGTGCCGTAACCGCTGCCAAGCACATGGGTACAAATAGAAAGCCGAGTCCAAGACTATAAAAGCTTATAGCCTCGTGGCGCACTTCCACGGTGATAGCTTGAAAAGTCTTTCGAGTTCGACCTTTTTGCCATGATATTCAGCCAAGCGATGGTAAGCTTGCGTCCGACGGACCGCGAGAAGTCGACTCTTGTCTACTCGGAGGCGATTGTCGTTGCCAAAGCCAAGGGAAAGCCCCGAATGAAGGGAGATACACGGAGTGCTGGATTCCAGAATATATTTATCTACACGGTTACTCGAGACCTAGGTAAGGTAGATGAAGAGTGAGGTACCTACGTTGATCTCCAGTACTATGTACTGAAGCAGCCAGAGGCCGAGATGCGCTAGCAAATAAGTGTTGTGAGTTCCATCTCGAGAAACGACAGTACTCATCTTTAACACCCACAGCCCACGGGAAAGCAGTGCATGATGCTATGCTATACCGCCAGCAAAGATAGGGAGTCGTTATAGCTTCAATCGAAAGTTGAAGGCGTGCTCTATCTTGAAGAGAGTTTTGCAGGAGTTGGCGGGGCTGTTTAAGATCTGAGCTGCTTCAGGGCTTAAACCCAAAAGAATGACGTTGCGCCCAGGAATTCAGGGGTGTCCCCTGTGGCGTCCGGGGAGGCTTGCGTTAGACCAAGCGTAACTTCAGCGTAGGTAAGTACTGTACATTAACCTTTCTATCCTAGCAACCGACAGGGCACCATCTCACAAGTAAACATCCGTCTATCGCTTCGGTATTCACGTTTGCTATCAACGAACTTCTGCATCCAGGACAGCATCGTGTGTTGCGCGCAACAGTTTTTTTGGTTTGGCCGCGCCGGTATTATTTGGTTATTATCCATTTTTTCTAAGTATGTTATCCATCAAGGCCTTTTCCGAACCCAAGCACAAGCACAATCCTGGCTGTCGCAACCATCCCACCCAAAACCGCATCAACATCGATTGTGACCAAGTATGCCCCGCTAACGCGACGAAATGGAGAAGTCAACAACAGATAATCCGACGAGCCCATTGAAGTGGTTCGAGCAGAAGATGACATCCTTTATCACGACTGTGTAAGTAAAACCCATCCCAATCCGACTCCCATGTTCGTCGTCACTGCGCTGCAGAAAGATAGATAGCTCCCGAAACTAACGCGATTTCGCCCGCGACCTACAGAAACCAGCGCACGCGCAATCAGTTCCGCTCGCGCCCGGGAGGCAAGGGCGGCAACACGAACCACCAGTTGCGGCAGTATGCCGAGGCGACGCTGGGCGGTGGCAGCCTGCGCAAGGTGGTGAAGCTGCCCGAGGGCGAGGACGAGAACGAGTGGCTGGCCGTCAACATGGTCGACTTCTACAACCAGATCAACCTACTCTACGGCGCCATCACCGAGTTCTGCTCGCCGCAGTCGTGCCCGGAGATGAAGGCCACCGACGAGTGAGTTTTTCCTGTTACCTTTTCCTTTTCAGCTCTTCTCTTCCTTCCTTCCTTGCTTGCTTCTTCCCCCACCCCGATTCGTCCACCTGTCCTGCTAGAGGGAGAGGTCGGCTAACAAACACGGACAAGGTTCGAGTACCTCTGGCAGGACGGTGAGACGTACAAGCGGCCGACGAAGATGGCGGCGCCGGCGTACATCGAGCAGCTGATGGGGTGGGTGCAGGGGCTCATCGACGACGAGTCGGTGCTGCCGAGCCGCATCGGCGTGCCCTTCCCGCGCCAGTTCCCGCAGCTCGCGCGCCAGATCTTCAAGCGCCTGTACCGCGTCTACGCCCACATCTACTGCCACCACTACCCCGTCGTGCGCGAGCTCGGCCTCGAGCCCCACCTCAACACCAGCTTCAAGCAGTACGTCCTCTTCGTCGACGAGCACAACCTCGCCAGCGGTAAGGACTACTGGGGTCCCCTCGGCGACCTCGTCGAGAGCATGCTCCGCAGCGACTAGACCGGACTAGTCTACTAGGACGACGACTCGTTTGGATCTGTCAGTTATGTTAAGGTAGTGGCCGAAGCCAGGGCGGACGGATTAACGGAGGGACGGGACGGGACGAAGTGTTTTGAGGATTGCAAAAGGCCTGGATCGGCCGGTTAAGTTTCGGCCCTTGAGCGGCTTTTCGTCGACCCGGGGCGGCATCAAGGGGACAATAAGGAGTACTTCTTCGGGGTTTCTGGCGTTCAGATGGATGAAAGACTTCGTTGGTTTCGATGAGGGGTAGAGATCGCCGCGTTCAGGGTAGCGACTTCAACGGGCTTGACTGGATTGCATACGATAGGTAGTAACGGACAGCCGCTCGGACCGTCGGTATACCGGGGGCCGTTCGTTATACGACACACGCTGCTACGGACGAGGCCGCACTATACGGCATGTATTGAGAACCATGAGCCCATGCAGTCATCGTCATCACGAGGCAGATTATGACTACTATGCTTTAAGATTCAAAATGTGGTTCTTCATTCGACGAACGAAGTGAAAGCATTGCGTTTTGGTTTCTGGTTTGATTTTACTCCTGTAAATAGGGCCATCATCATGGCCCTCGGTGTTTTCGTGTCATTATACCCATGAAACAATACCCTCAAATCCTCGATGGACATGCTCATTCGCATGTCTCGAATGGAGTGTGATGCAACGATGTCCCAACGCCTTTGCCCGTTCCAGGGTTTAATGGCTTAATTGTGATTCATTGCAAGGCACTCTGAACTCACCTCTGAGTCGCGTCGTATGCAGTTATGCCGGTTTTCATGGGTCTATACAAGGGCATCCTCTGCCCGGCGTCTCGTCTTATCGAGCGCTCGCATAGTTGCCTCTCCTCACTCGACATCTTCGAGGGCATTAATTCGCTTCTTCAAGAATTCAAATGCCGAAAAAAAGACAGCGTTCACCGCCGCTGAGCGTCCCATCGACACTCCCAAGCCACGGTACATGTCCCGCTTGAAGAATCGGATTTTGGGTATGGGCACTTTCTGCCCTTTCGAATACATCAGGGCGTTGCGCTGATAGATGCTCTTGACCGAGTCAATGGGATCTATGGGAGCTAGTTAGTCGTAACCATACTAAACCCGAGAGGAGTTCTGGACCACGAACAGATCAATGCCCAAGAAACTATGCCGCAGAGTGCGCCCGCAGCCAGAACGGCAACGGGGTTCTTATGAGCATCTCTCCCGCTGAATGTGGTCAACACTTGCTTGCTACTTTCATAGGTAGCAAAATAGATTCCTGTTCCTAAGGTATCTCTCACTGCGCGAGTCAGCCCGGTGTGCTTGGTACGGGGGTAATCGTGTCTTACGAAGGTGTAGGTTGAGGCCGGTGTACATTCCTGCAAACCCCCGGTGCCTCACGATATTTGCTAGGGTTTTGAATGTGCCTTTGTTGTGATAGCTAAGGGCGATGGCCTGCTTCTTCGGATCGGCATTCTTCTGGTTTGCCATAAGGACTGACACTTGAGCGCTCAGTTTCGTCAACTCAAAGGGGCCTATGTCCTGGAGTCAGTTCGATATCTGAGAGGCGCCCCGATCCGGCCCTCATCCTCCTCTCGCTCACTCACAAGCTATCAAGGTGATGCCGGAGCCCGCAGTGGCCCCAGCAGCTCCAAAGCAGGCAATCGTGCCCAAGTTTGGGAATGCACCGTTCTTATTGACGTGTTCAAGTGGGCAAAACCCGAAGTGCTTCCCCATCCAATCGGAGTAAACGTGTTTGGAGCGTTGATAGATGGAGAATGATACGGTTCGTACGAGCGTTACGCTAGCTAGGGGGGCGGTAACACCTGGGGGCGACGGTTAGACAGAAACTCCCAAATCATAATCTCAGGTGAAATATAGCAGAAGGTAGCTCGTACCTCGGAAGAATCCTCTGACGCCTTCAGATTGATATGTGTTTCTGACGCAGTGGACGAATCCATCATAGGGATAGGTCTGCAGTCGCGTCTTGACGCTATCAAGGGGAAAGGCTGTTAAGGTAGACAGAACGCTGGCAGAGCTGGCCGAGAGCTCGGTTCGATAGCGCTTTATCCACCTTCGTGGTTTCTCACTTCCGGTACTGAGCTGAGGCATGGTCCGAGTCCGAAGTGGTGTCGCGCCGGTGACATTTTGGATACTGGACTCAGCGGGCATTGCTCTCCAGAAGTGGAGACTTATTGTATTGCGGAAAAGCGTCAGACAGTGGCCTCATAAAGAGGACCAGAGTCATCAGCGCGGTCGCGACACAACGGAGTGGAGTGCTGGTAACAGGATAATATTGTGCCATCAAGATGGCTCCAGATATGACGAAGGACTCGGTCGATGGTTTTCTGGTTCTCGAAAATGGGAGAAAGGATGCGGGGTGGGGGAAGGACGTAGTCAGATCTTTTGGGGTTTTTGGAAACGAACGTACAGACAAATTAGATGTGAAGCTCAATGGAAAGTAGTATATGAGGAGATATGATTCGGGCGTTCCACTATAGAGTACGTGAATGGCTGTGGTTTCGTTTGTGGGTTGTAATACAGTGCCAAACAAAGTCGAGATACCTAGGTAGGTAGAGTATTAGGTAGCTAGAGGTGTGTAAAGGTGAGGACGTCCATCCAATTGAATAGAAGGGGAGGACTATCGCTTTCAGGATTTCGATCTATTGCGGGGTCAGCTCAATGATGCTCACTCAACAAGTACCTCCCTGCAACCACTCTAATGACACAGACAAAGGCATGTCTAGGTGGTATGTGGTCGAGGTGCAGGTGGTTAAGCTCTAGATAGACTTCTGCAGCTTACCTGCAGTCATAAGTTATACAGCTAGTAGAGCTTAGGGTGATTGATAACTGCAGTTCATACAGTAGGTAGGTCTGTGGGCGGGGCGGAACGGACAGGCATTGGTCTCGTCGCAGACCTCCATGGATGGATGGATTGGTTCTTCGACGGGGAGGGGGGGAAGGCGTCGATCTTGAATAATTCCAGTTCTTTTGTTAGTAGCATTCAAAGCTCTACATTTTATATCCGTATTACACCCGCGGATACCACAGACTCAGCTATCCTGTCAGGTTTAAACAATTAACCAAATGAAAATGTTCTAGTTAAAAGCATTGCAAGGTTTCAGAACTTGGTAGGTACTGTGCATTGGATGTACGAAGTGCAGGCCTACATCGACTCCAGGCGGGCACCCCATGCGGGCTGTCCATGCAACTGTATGGATACAGTGACAAGCCCATGCAGCGATCCCTACCGAACTCTCCATACGTAGTAACCAGCTTTGCCAGGATGGGTCCCTCATATTCCCCCGTCTCTCTCCAATAAGGTCGTAGCATCGTTCCATAGAGTGTGCATCATCTCTAATGTCCATATATATATATAAATATATTAACCCCAGAGCATAGAGGCAGGTAAATCCGAATGGTCTTCTATTGCCCTCTCCCTGTTCACTGACGTCATAATCAGCACTCTTATCTCCTTCAAGCTTACCTCTCTAGCATTAGCTCGGGTTATGTTGAAGCGATCCATTGAATATACTCAGTTTATCCATTGGCTGGTTATGCGCTACCAGATATGCACACTCTTAAGCCACGCCCTTCTGAACCATTAGTCAAGGAGATACCAATTTGCTGTGTATACTGCCCCTACGCCGCCCGCGATTCTATAGTAAAGCGTCTCCATCAAGACCATCAAACCAAGGCGGCCCTGCGTAACTAACCGAAAATCACACAGTATCCCGCACCGCTCTTTACGTCGCGCCCGCCCAGAATGTGCAACTCTTATCTCAGATTAGGAATGCGAGTACCCATGCACGGAACAGGATAGCGGCGACAAACTGCGAGGGGCTTCGACATGATCCTCCGGGATGGGGCGTACCTCCAGAGCAGGACTAGCAGGCACCGATAGACCGAGGCAGTATTCGACTATCCTATCGTCGATTAAGATGGAGAGAGTCAAGGTGTATAACCCTCGACAACAACATGCAACATGCCTTGCTATGAGCATGTAACTATCGCAAACAGAGCCCCATGGACTTGTTCAGCATGGCAATAGTCATCTCGTAATGTTTGTACGCAGTGTCGTGAATGTATCTCTCCGTTTCTCTCCTTGTATCTTGTTAAAACATGTATCTTAGTCAATATCGAAGGGCAATGGCTTACTCGTTGCGACTGGCTTTCTCGGCTATTATCACATTTCTCCACCCCGGACGCTCGTGGTAGTGGCGAAAGTAGGTGGTCATGAGAAGGTTCTTCAGAACGGTATGCTCCAGCCCACGCTCTCTGGTAGCGGCATCGAGAAACCGTATCGTTCTTGCGATCCCTCGACCGTCTAACTTGGCGTTTTTGTCGCGGAAGGCTGCCCTTAGCTTGTCCCGAGCTACGTATCGAGCCGGCTTCGAGAACTGAACTGCGTGCAGTAGGCCCCGATACAGATGGCGATATGCATGGATAACTTGAGGATCTGCCATTGAAACCAAGCTGACGAACCTCAAGCTAGATGCGAGGCCTCCGGACCTGTCGCAAACCAAAGGCCCTTAATAGCAACCTTATGCCAAGGACATCCAATGTATCCAATACAGATACCCTCTAAAAATTAAGAGCCAATCGTAGGGGTTCAGCTTTTTAAAAGCAAGGTAGAATCAAGCTAGGTAGGGCAAGCATAAGGTAGTAGTACCTAACATTAGTAGTTCCAGCATCACATGCTTTCCCGTACGAGAGATCTAACTCATATACATGTGGTCCAAGCTTGTATGGGACTTGAGCAGGTAACGTTAGCTCGGTGAACCTCTTTGTGCAGGACGATGGGTAAATACTAATTACAATAATAGGAACAAGTAATGTTGAAGTGCACATTATGCTCCTTTATATATAATTATAGGAAGTATTATAGGCAAACTCATGCATATATGACAATATCATTATATCACCTTCCATAAACATTTTAACACAGATACATAGGCTTATAGTACTATACGTATATGTCTCTTTAAGTGCCGTTGCCACACTGACACCAACGTTGCAAAGCACATGCGTCTAGCTACCCACCTCGAGTGACGGACGCTTGGGTCTAGGTACATGTGAGATATTGTACTAACGAATGCTAGCAACTATAACGCGTACTGCCTACAGCACTCCTCCCCTTGCCTCGCTTCTCCGTCGGTTGATCACATGGGCACCTAAGATAAGTTAAGGCATGTAAGTAAACCTGTGTGACCTGACCACTCTCTTTGTCGTCGCTCGTTTTACGCTTGTAAGGCTCTCTCTCCTCCCCACCTCATCCAATTTAGAGATCCTAAACTCCCACCCTAATCCCGTATCTTCTTAACATTGTGGCTTTCTGTTCTGTATTGTTTTGAACTCTATCTGAACAATGACCCAGGATTTACCCGTCTAATATAAACCCCCTAGGTTTAACCCCTTACCAAGCTGATGACGTCCCTGGTTACTGAGCTATTAGTCAACTCTGTCATTCGCCAAGCGCGCAGGTTCTCCCGCTCCAGTACAATCAAGGACAACGAAACTCAGCCCGCTCAGAAAGAGTCGCAAAGAAACCAAGACGATGCGACGTCAGAAACCGACAGGGAATCACTGCGTTTAGGAGATGACGATATCGAAGAGAGTACCTCGACAACACCCTCATCGCGGACATCCATCCAACTCGATCCACATAGCAATGAGGCTAGCCACCAGTGCGAATGGGGTCGTCAGTCGGACCAGGGAGAATTACCGAACCCAAGGCACCCCGCCTTCAGCAGCCCTGGGCTGCAATACCAAGCCCGCTTAGCCATTCGCGAACCCGTAGTCGGAACGCAGGAGATGGAGGACGAGTCTATATCATTGTCACCTGTTGAGGGTAGCAACGATGTGTTACAAGATGTCGGGCCATCGTTACAGAGCGAAGCACAGAAGCCAGAACCCTTACCGGAGGACGACGGAATGGGTCTATTAAGAAAAAAAATTCTTGGCATCCAATTACGAGATATACCGCCGGCCGAGAAAGCCCGCCTGATGCACAACTTATTCCAAGAGGGACATACAAACTCCAGGTCCATTGCCCAGCCAGATAGACCGTCCACATCCTCATTTACCGAGACGTCCATCTGGCAACGGCGACTAGGCCAAGGCCACCTAGAGTCTCTTAGATTCTGGCCAAATGCACTGCTAGAAGGCGCCGCACCTGAAGCATTCAATTTGACAGAAGAGGATATCAAACCCACATTTGCCACACCGATACAAGGGTCAGACATTCCGGAAGATGTGCACGGAGAGAACGATGACACGGGTTACCGGCCCTTCGGCTGCGACCATTACCGCCGCAATGTCAAACTGCAATGTTCTACATGCAATCGCTGGTACACATGTCGGTTCTGCCACGACCAGGTTGAGGATCATGCATTGATCAGGAAGGAGACGAAGAATATGTTATGCATGCTCTGCGGAACCGCCCAGCGTGCAGGCGAGGTGTGTGTGGCTTGCGGGGCTTCCGCTTCCAGGTACTATTGCAGCATCTGCAAGCTATGGAATGATGATCCAGATAAGAATATCTATCACTGCGATGACTGCGGTATTTGTCGGATCGGGAGGGGCATTGGCAAGGATTTCTTTCACTGCAAGGTAAGGTAAGCCCCTTCTCAGTATTAAGAACTATCTGGACTGACGAGTTCAACAGAGATGTTGTGCTTGTATTGCTATCTCCCAAGAGACGGATCACAGGTGTATCGAGCGAGTCACAGACTGTGACTGTCCAATATGCGGCGAGTACATGTTCACGTCCCCGAAAGCCGTCTGTTTCATGAAGTGCGGACATAGTATACATCGCGCATGTTTAGACGAATACATGCGGACTTCCTATAAATGTCCAATCTGCAACAAGAGCGTGACCAACATGGAATTCCAGTTTCGCAACCTGGATATGGCTATTCACGCCCAGCCCATGCCACCAGAGTTCGAAGACACACGAGCTGTTATTCTCTGCAACGATTGTTCAGCCAAGAGTTCGGTCAAATATCATTGGCTTGGTCTAAAGTGTGCCGTTTGCCTGTCCTACAATACGGCCCAATTGCAGATACTCGGCACGGCTCCCGATATGGACCAGGCTCCTGCGTCTACACTCGACCTTCACCCCCCAGAGGCCAGTATCGCCAGTACACACGGTATTGTTGCCCTGCCTGAGCCGCCGGGGGGGCGCGATATACCAAGGAGGCGACGCCATTCATCAAATGTAGCGCGCCGTACCTCCCCATCTACTACAGAACCAGATCTCAGCCTGCAAATCCCGGACAGACTATCGAGGTCCTTCTCCCCAACGCCTAACTTTGGGCATGCTTGGAACGGCCCGCTAGAAGGCACTCAAGTGGACGCTATAGATGAGGAGGATGAAAGGGAAGACATGATTGGAATTTGGAGCAGACTTCCACGCGGTTTAGGGTCCAACGAGGATGAAGACAATGCAGCAGATTCGGAAGATGACTCGGAATGGTCTACGGAAGATGAAGACATGGAAGAGGATGAAGATGACGATGACGACTTCAAGGACTTCTCCTTATTTGGCCGTAAGTATCCCAAAATGATTCCTGCCGTTTTATCCCAATATATGAGCATGAATCTCTTGTCAGAGTTTTCCGAGGGTTTTTCGGTTTCGGGAATGCACCTTATGACTGCCCACTTCCGCCAAATCGTACGAAAAGGCCGTTACTGACTACGAGTGGTACAGATCGCTAGTTTCGCAGCTTTTGGATACCATCTGGGCATTTGGATCGGCATTGAATACGGCGTTCGGGCAGGCTGGGATGAAACTGTTTTGGCATTGACAGAATACCCGGCATATGGCGAAAATTTCATTTCTTGTAACGGTAGGAAGTATGGTTCAAAAAAAATTCTGTCATCGGACTGGGGTCAGTGGTGTCGGCAAAAGTAGGCATAACGAACTTAACGGAAATCGCCCAGCTCAGTCTCATCACAGCATGCAGATTGCCAGTCTTCTCGTCCGCCCGCTAACATCATATCCCTAGATAACGTTATGGAACCAAGGCAGGCGTTCGAGGCCGGTTTCATAGGTTCGTTGATCGTGGTTGAATAAGCAAATCCTCACCCAGTGCATAACTTCCCATAGACCCTCGGGTCATCAGTGTCAAGGGTTAATCGAACCTAGATATTCATGCTACACTCATCATAACTTCGAGTAGCTTTGCTACGGTTTATTTTAGTCGCATGGCTTGGGCCAGCCCAAGGACATATGAATGTCTGGATAGCAAGGCGCCTGCCTCACAGGCCGAGAGAATATACTCCGCCGTAAAGTGCTATTTCCCTAGCGGTCTCCTTCCACCACTTCCACTGGTTCACTTAATTTTGGTTGGTCCCTTGCCATCAAGGCAGCAGCGGTCCCAAGCAACCAACGACAGCATAACACTCCTCGAGACCCCATCGGAAACCCCCAACCTCGCGAGCGTTGTTATAGTACTACGACAGAGCCGCAAGTGCGAGCCGCGTCCCGCGATCAAGGGTGCACCAGTCCAGGGCCGATGTGGACCTTCTGCAAAGCCTTGCTTCTGACTTCCATTCATGATATACAGCTCACGTAGCAAGGACTCTTGCGCTCGTGCTCCTCAGGATAGCAGAGTCTTGGCTCGTCGCTTCCAATGCTCAAGAGCCAGGGTGACCGCCAGGCATATGTTCTTCATGGCGAGCGTACCCCTTTGTCCCTTGACGCCTTGTTAACGGTCACGGAGTATCACACTCCCAGGGCTAGCCGGAGGTTACGATAATGTCCGGTGAGCAGTGGATATAAAAGTGACCATATATCCATATATGGGAGAAAGGTCAAGTTACAAATCGCTGCCAATATAGGGGGAGTATTGCCTTGTCGCTCTGGCCTGCTAGAAGCACTTACATACGCTTCCTCTCAGAACCACTAAGCTAGTTGGGTTACTCCTACGCCACGAGAGGAGAGCATCCCAGGCATGGATAGGGCAATAAGGTAAAAGGCCTTACCCTTCGGTGGAGTTCCATCTCTTGGTCTCCCGCCCCTGAGAAGTTACGTGCTGAAGTAGCTGGCTGGTCGGGAGCGAACCCGCTCGTGACGCGTTGGCTATATGTGCGGTTGAAGTCGCGACCGTTAAAGGTTGAATATTACCGGAAATCGAAGGGGCACGACTATGTCCTTAGCAACACTAGAAGGTCACGTCATATAAGTCGTGCTTCCTCTGATTTCACTCCTCTCGAGAATTAGATCTTAAGTAACTCCGCACGGCCCAAAATGGCGATGCTCCAAACAAGACGGTGGGGGGCATGGCTGGTTGACACGATGCGATCTGATCCAAACGGTATAATCAAAGACTACATATAACAGCATCTCAGACACTTAAGACATCTTGGTATTGTATATCATGAACTTGTGTGTTCTATCTGGTTTCTATGGGTCGGCAGTCTTCAAAAGCTCGCCATCCTAAAGTAGACCTGAATTAAGAATTGACCGGCCAGAGGTTCAAGAGCAAGAACGATGGTGATTTCGTAGGAATAAAAGATCGCTTTATGTTAATGTATGGCAATGTTGTTATTAGGGTGATTTGAATAAGGAGCTTAAAAGTTCCATTCCTTATTTACACATATTGGATAAAGATCTACCTCATAGTGACAGTTTTAAGGGCAAGCTTTCCAGAAAGGCCTATAGGCAGTACGCAGAAACGTGAATATGTAGAACAAACCCTTTCAGTTATGCCTGGAATGCCCATACAACCGCACTCTGGACTGCAGCCATAGCGCCTCTCTTTATATGAGCCCAGCTGGCGATATAGGCTTCTCAGATACTCAGACTAGTGTCAGCAATGAGATGGGCCATAAAATTATATCTCTGGGGCTTGTTATTTTCATATTGAACAGTTCTAACATGAACGCTGTATATGTCAGCTGGCTACAAACAGAGTTCTTGAGGATTCGATGAGCTACGGGACATGTAGCAACCCCTTAATCGCGAATAGACTCAGCTGCCTCCCTTTGATTCATGTTTATGCATGAAACCGGAATCCTGTGATGTAGACGTTATTAAAAGGGGACACATATCAGATGGAAAGATTCGTTTATGACAAAGTTCTACAACAAGTCATAGAGTAAAAGCTTACGATCTTGCACCATTAAAATTTAAGTACCGTTGGCATGGACTATTAGAGTTAGCTATAAGATGTATATAGTAGGACTGATAACTGTTGTAATTCTGGTGGATATAGGTCGCCCCTGACACTCCTGATATCAAATGCTGAACTATTATATCGAAAAGTGTTTAGTAACAAAGGCAGGAGCAGCAGAACATGCCCGTTAAGTTCATATACGCAGTAGCCAATAGACCGGAGGTTTATTTACCTGTCCGCCTTCGTACTTGCTCATCTTGTCGCACCACGGTCTCGCGTTCTCACTCTCGCTACTAATTTACATATACCATTCCCATCATCGCCGATTTCTCTTTCCTTCACTACCTCCATCTGCTTCCAACGTCTCTTTCCTTCAAAACCTCCATCCGCTTCCAACGTCTCCTTTTCTATTCCAATCGTCGACTCTTTTCTTTGTCCGCATCCGCTGCCGACACGTTCTTGCCGTTTCCACATATGCCATTCTGTCATTGCCGACTTTTCCCCCTTACCCTCTCGGCTCCCAATCTCTCTTTTCTTTTCCCATCGTCGACTTCTTTCTGGACACATTTTCGCCGTGTCCAACTCGACACGTTCCTGCCAGTTCCATCTGTGTTTATTTCCTGTCAGTCTCTCTTGCCTCCGAGCGAGAACCGCCATCTGTGTTCACGGGGCTGCCTGTGAGACGGGTCCGTAGTACCTGCCTCTAGTGTTGTTTACTCACCTTGTCGGGTAAGCACACATCTCAAACATCTCCCTGAGCTGCCCTTGATGATATCTGTTACCTTTGGCCGAAATAAACTGTTGTCCTCCCCCATCTGCCGTCGCCGCCGCTCATCGACGACTTGACCGTACTCACATCCGTCTTCACAACGATTTTCGTTTCTGGCCCATGATTGTATGAATACCATTTGCTTTTGCTCACTTTGTTTCTGGTATGTTGTTAGTTTCTCTTATATGCCAACCGGTAGCTGGAACAGGTCAAACGCCATTATCGACCAGCTTCATCCATACACATACATACACCAACAGTGTTCATGTCCGAGCCAGTTTGATACACATATTCTCGTTCTCGTTCCTGGCCAGGATCCGATGCCACACCATATTAATTTTCGAGTTGATGATCAAGAATATTTCACGTATTCCCGTGCTCTACGCACAACTTCCCGGTAGTTTCCTACCCCCCAACCGTCTCTCATTTTTTAACCACCCGCCAGGTTTTCACACATCCGCCGAGATTGTTTACCCATTTATCCCAAACACTACTCTACCCTTCAACCATTGCCTCCAACCTTACTGCCACGTTCCGTGGTATTGATTGACTTGTTTTGCCGACTCATAATCCACCACATGATGCACCATGCCCGCCGTGTCTGCCAGGCCCACCATGCCCGTAGGCAAGAAGATCACCAAGAAACTATACAAACAGCTTAGGCAGAACCAGGCTCATGACACCCCCATCCCTGCACCCACGCAACTTGGAATAAAATTCTATCTTAAGAACCATCGCCATATCAACCAGATCGTGATCGAAAATGACCCAGACGCTCAGGATATCTTAGCAGAGCCACCTGCAATGCCATCGAAATTCATTCTTTCTCAGCTTGAAGCTCAGAAAATTGCTAACGTTTCTAGACCTCCGAATGAACTTCTCGCAGTTCTCGTTGTCACGTCCGAGTTTCTTGCCAAAGATCCTTCAGAACCACCGTCCTATCCGACCCTCTTTGTCTGGCACATCCCAGACAACCACCGTACTTATTGCCTCTTTGCCTACCTCACTTGTCCAATGGAGTCACGAATTTACAGCGTCTCTGAGCTCCTTGAGCTCAGGGGCTCCCACTCACCTCATATTGTGCTGGATAAACTCAAGCTCAACCCAGATATCGGTAAGGGCTCATCCACCTTGAACCGTCATCACGCTGATATTCTCCTGCCTTCCTTCGCGCAAACTCGTTATTTTGAACTAACAACGTCTTAGCCGAGATCGTCAAGGGCATAGCCACTCTTCCACTGTCCCAGTCAAAACGCCTGAAGAAAGCAAAGGAAGATGTCTCCTCATCTACTGATAGCGAAGACCGCATCCTGTTCAAAGGCAAAAAGCAAGGCCAAAGTATAAATGGCGGGATGGAATGGAAATACCGCGGCCGTTCTGGTTCCGAAGTCACTTCAAATGAGCCACTGTCGGCTCCTACGGGACTTGATGCACAACAGAGCGAAGGATTTCAAAGATTCTTTAAGGCCGTTGTCTCTCCAACCCACGTCCGAGTCACTGCAGGCGGTAGGATTGTCCCGAACACCAGAGCCACTGCATCCCCGACCACGAAATGGGACAAGAGTCGCCTGGAGCAAGAATCCCACGGTTCCGTCGATACAGCCAAGAATGGTAAGGCTGAAACCGAAACTGGAGCAAACAGCTATGCTCTACCCCCCACTGGGGACCAAGTGCTCCAGGGGCATCCTGCGCTTTTTCAGCATCTGGGCATGCCCTTTCCTCTTATTCCTGTGCATAATGGCATCCCTCTGGCTTACGGCTTTCCGCACCTACAGCCTGCTGCACAAAACATAGCGCAACCCGGCTCCAGTCATGCTAATCCAGACCCGGAGAAGCCGGCTTCCATAGCCCAGACAGATGGAGCTGGCAAGGACAATTCCCAGCCTGCTCAAGTCAAGATCTCGCCGCCTGAGCAGTTTGATCACACTAAGCCGTTCTTCTTCAATGGTCATTTCGTCTATCCAGCCATGGGAGCCACTCATATGCAGGGTCTCCCTCCGGCCTTCATTCCGAACCCTTACCTCGCGCCAGGCGTACTTGGGAGCCATGCTGCTTTGGCCGCCGCTCGAATGGGGCCCATGGGTCAGCTCCCGTCTGCTTTACCGATGTTATGTCCTCCTGGATACCTACCTGGTCCTTATGGGGTTACTCCTGCTGCTGGTGGTATACGAGCAACTCAACAGCCGGCTAATCAGCAGCCTAGACCAGTAGTGATGCCCCCTATTTCATCGATCAGGCCAAGCGAGATCACGCGGCAACAACTGAACCAATTACGAACGGCGGCCAAGTATTACGAGGACCAGTTGCTGTACAACAAGCATCAGATCGACGAGAAGTCAACCCGAGAACAGGTGCATGCTATCAAAGCGAAGATCGCACAATTTGATCACGACCTGAAGATGCAGCTAAGTTTTGAAGCGGCCTACTATCCGAAGCAGACTCAAACTCAAAGCTCAAAGTCAACAGCTGCAGTTCCGGCTCGAGAGGCCCAAGAGGCAGCACCTTGCAATGCCCCCCCGGGGCCTTCAAGTGTGAAAGATAATCGATCGGACAGTGTTTCACAGGATGGTTCAATAAGGTCTGGCAAATGTGTTCCTTCTCTCAGACAGAAACGAGCTTCTGATCACTCCCGCTCCCGTGCTAAGGTTTTCAGAAACCGCAATGCTATTGGCATCAACTCGTTCAGGAGCGAGAGCAATTCATCAGCTGCCCTGGATGCACTGGAAGCTCATATTAAGCTTCAGCTTGAGCTGGATAAAGAAAAGAAGGGCTGCCTCCCTAGCGCTGCCGCCCTCGCACCACCTTTCCAGCCCGGCACAGCCCCTTCGGCTCCTTCAGCTCCAGGCGATGGTCAGAATGAGTCTCAACCCTGGCTCACGGCTGAATACAACCACCAATGGCAGTCTACTAAGAGCTACCCCCAGGATCAGCGCGGAAGCTGGGATACGATGCAGTCTACCAATACGTATCTTGCTAGCGACTCGACCCCCGCCGAGGTTCCGTTCTCTACCAGAACCTTTGCTCCGAGCTCATACTCCGCCCCGTACCTTGTTGGGAAACTGCCTCAAGGCGTGAACCCTTACAGTGCTCGTGGAAGCGATTACGTCTACGCGCGAGAGTTGACCGAGGAAGAGAAACGCGCTCGGCATGTCTATTGGGGCCAAGTGCCGACGAAAGGAACGGGCCTGCCCAAGTTCGACGGCAAGGACTTCTATCCCCCTTCTCCGACGAAAATGGATGACAAGGCCACGGCGGACCCGCGGGTCCCAACTGGACGACCTGAGCTTGATTATGGATTCCAATTATCTTCCGCTGAGAGTGATCCATTCCATTCAAGTCGTGATGGTGCAAGTATTCGTTCGCAGGAGAGCAGCCAGAAACTCAGCCGAGCTATCCCCATCATCAACCCAGACAGCCTCGGACGCAGAGGCACTAACAAGACACCGAAGGACTTCGATAGGGCTGATGCTTCAAAGTTACCCCGGCCGGCAAATTCTACTGTTGAGTCAGCCAGCGACAGAAACTCGACTGCCTCGAGCCGACGAGGCATCGAGAGATTAAGGTAAGGGCCTACCCGCCCTTATTTCATTAGGATTGGAATACTAATAGCATACAGCAACAGGTCTGGACACGATCTCTGGCAGACAGTGCTTAAGAAAGGATCAGCCAGCGGTACGGCGCTCCCTAGTGCTATTTCCTCGACAACGGCCACAGGATACCTTCCCCAGTACTTCGGCCATGCAGCTGCGTCGCTTAGCCCTGCCATCTTAAACGCCACTGGCTCTCCCGCACGTGGTGTTGAGGCCAAGCTCGGCGAGCTTGATAGTAGCACTCTACAAGGAACGGCGGACAAGCTTGGTGAGAACCGCCCTCCACGGGATGGAACCGGTACAGAATCTGATACCACGAAGGATATCCGTCAGCGAATGCTGCGTGATGCTGAGCGTCGTGGGGTTATCGGTTCCTGCTGGCAGTAGATGGTGGCGTATCTCATCGTCCGCTCTGCGTGTTTATGGGCTGTCCCAAGGGGCAACCTCGCACAACCATGACTTTCTTGGGACTGACGAGTCAAGGGATGACGACTCGTTGCCATCATTCTGCGCCTTCCGAACCGAAGAAGGCTGCAGATTTAAGGTATCATTTCAGAAACTTCATTCATCTGTTGCCCTATTAGATCCATAGCTTCATTTGTATGTGGAATCAGCCAGGGTATCGGATTTGACGACCACGGAGTATGGAATATTCTGCTCTTCGCGTTGAGTTTGAGACAGAGAGCTGCGGAACAAAAAAAAAAGGCACAGAGGGTCGAGGCACGGCACGTTTCCATCATGGTTTGATGAGACAGAGATACAAAAAGATTCTACTCGAGAATCAGGAGTTATTAGTTTATAGACAATGCATTGCTTTATATTTATTTCGCGGTTGATATGTATGTGTGTGCAGATGAGCCCAAACACTGCCATTACTGGTAATATGACGGATACGGTCTACGACTGCTTACAAACGGGCGGAGCGTCGGGGCCGTCCTTCGCCCAATATAGAGTGAAAGATGCCAGAAGAAATCGTGATGTGCCTCACCATCAAACTCCCAGCCTCATCAACATCGTTTAAGAGGAAGTCTGCAGGCGAGAGCGGTGGAGCTGGTGATTCAGACATACTCCCCGCTTGGTTTACTCTTCGCCAGTCGTATACCTCGAAAACCATCGAACTAAGTGGTTGACGCGGAGATATTCTAGCGGTGGATTGATTGATGGCTTATGTCTGCACTTTTCTAGCAGCCTCTACCCTTACTTACCTCGGGCTGACAGGACCCAAGCATGGTACAGTCTCTCCAAACTCATAAACTTTGTGTAACCGGGTCACGAGGACGTGCCCTTGACGTATGCATGCTGCTAGCAGGCAAGCAGACGTGAGCAGCTGTAGGTTGGTTAGTCGGATACAGGGACATGTCACGGAGACACGGCACGGCCCAAAAGAGGGCATACCAAGAGACTTCGGGAAGAACCTCCCATGGAACATTTCACAGGCAACTGTGAAACGGCCATCATGTGATGTTAACTTGTTCTCTTTTTCGTGCGGTGTCGTCAGAAAGCATCTAGATGCTCATCAGAAACTCCCCCCTTATGCTATGAAAGCCCATCCGATTTTTGACCTCTCGGTGTATAAACGCCCCGGAGATGGACCAAGTGTTCTCGGACGCCAGCCAGAGTTGTTCTTTCCTGTCCACAAAAAGGAAGAAAAAGTCCTTTCAGTCGTTCAGCCGCCCGCCACCAGCGCCGCGGTGTGGTATACGTAGGTGGAGGTCGTGTTGCTGCTGCTCGTGATTACCCGCCCGGGACGTTCCGAGCGTCTCGCTTATTTGTTGTTCTTCTTGCGCAGCTCACGGCCGGCCTTTATGCGCTCGAGGATGTTCTCGCGGTCCTTGTCGAGCTTGAGCTTCTTGATGACGACCTTGCTGGGGTGGATGCCGAGGGGAACGCTCTGGCCCGAGGCCTTGTCGCGGGTGACGCGCTCGACGTGGATCTGGTACTTGAGGCGATAGACAGAGATCACCTTGCCCTCGCGGCCCTTGTTAGTGCCCCGGACAATCTCGACCTCATCGTCCTTTCGGATGGGGATGCTGCGGACCTGCGGGTTGGAACAAGTCTTTGTTAGTGTCGTGTGGCCTTCCAATAAGAGAAAGAGGTTGTCTGGCGGCGGCGGTGGTGGTGGTAGGACTCACGTTGTACTTCTCACGCAGCTCTTTGCTCAAAGGGGCGCTCATGATGACGCGGCGGACGCTGGAAGGGGCACTGAAGTGCGCCTTCCTCGACTTGCGCCGGGAGCTGGAAACGCCTGTGAAAGTTGCATCGTCAGTTTCGGAAACCCAATTGACTGCCAAAGAGGAACATTGTAGCCCAAATAGGTGCAATAGGGATATCCGGGTTAACGTACTGTTCTGAACCTTCGTCATTTTGGCTGCTGGTTTGGTTAGTGAAGGCGGGAAGTTGTCGTCGGCGTTTGTCGAGGTTGAAATTGCTGGGCGGGTGCGAAAAAGATGTTTTGAGAGAGGGTCGGTGGGTGAAATTTGTCAAAAGTAAAAATTGTGCCCTAACTAATCGGGATAGCCACAATTCTCAATTGAAGCGGCAGATGTGGCTTGTGCTTGGGTGAGAAAAGCGGCTTACATAGTATCTCAGAAGAGTGGAGTAAGTCTGAGCTCGAGGGAAGCTGCATAATTCGGGATAAGTGAGTGAGGCACACTTACTGTATAAATAGTGCATAAATAATTAGCGTCGGCAAAGCACCAAAAGTGGGATGATGCGAGTTGCTCGGCTTCCTGAACGGACCATGACATGACGTGTAAATCAGTTTGACGAGATGCTGTCCCGAATAATGCGCCGGAGAGCTCTGCTCTCCTTAAGGAAAACTTCCTCTGCCAGAAATGAGGTCCAAAGAAGGACATTAGTGTCAGCGCCGAAACCCGGGGATGGGCCGCTGATGGAGAGACGACCGGACCGGGAGCTTCCCGGTGCGTTCTCCCAAGCCTATCCATACCCATTCCTACGTATATATGTATTTCGACGCCCGGCCATACTAACCATTGAGTCTCCGCGGAACACAGACATCGAAGGGTCGCGGTGGGCGCGCACGCTGCCGGTATTCGCGTTGGTCATCGCGGCGTCGAGCGTGGCCATCTTCAACTACCAGAAGCTGTCTTCGCCGGTGGTGGCATCGACCATGTACGCCTTGCGGACGAGCCAGCGGGCGCGGGATTACCTGGGCGACGAGGTGCAGTTCCGGCGGCAGATCCCGTGGATCTCGGGCACGATGAACCAGCTGCGCGGGGTCATCGACATCAGCTTCGCCGTCAAGGGCACGCGCGGCAGCGGGACGATGCGCTTCGCGAGCCACCGGCCCTCGGCCCGCGCCATGTTCGAGACGACCGAGTGGACGCTCGAGACTGAGGACGGCCGCGTCATCGACCTCCTCGAGGGCGGCGACGACCCCTTCCGCGGAATCGCCGGCTACTCGATGGACGAGGAGGAGCGGCAGGAGGCGGCGGCGACGAGGGGGTTTAGACAGCAGCTCAAGTAACGCCCATGCGGAAGAGGGTACAACACCACCACATTAGGCCGCGTGATTCCAGAAAGCCCACGGCTAGAACATAGCGGCAGAGTTAGACCAAAACCCAGGGCAGATTTGGGGTCGAGAAGACATCTTCATAAGATGCCGGTAGCACATGGCATTTGGTGCGCTAATATGTACAATATTGTATATAATACAAAGAGCCGCGGTATTACAGATTCTCGACCTCTCGTCCTCATGCCAGCAACGCCTGTTGTATCGTCCCCTGCTTCCTCATCTCCTTCAGCTCCAAGTGTCTCCTCCGGGCCTCCTCGAGCTTGGCCTCGTGCCCTGCATTCCGCTCCAGCAGCAGCCTCCTCGCCTTCTGGATGAACGTCTCGGCCGGCGGCGGCTTCTTGATGGCGTCGGCGATCTGGACGATGCAGCCCTTGGGGCCCGCCACGTGGCCGTTGATGACGACGATGCCCATCTCGTTGTCCACCTTGAGCACGCGCAGGTTCTGGATCGTGACCCGCTGGTTGCCCATGCGCCCCGGCATCTTCTTGCCCGGGTGGACACGCGAACCGCCGCCCTGGCTGGGGCCCGTGGTACCGATGGTGCGGTGGTTCTTGGAGTTACCGTGCGAGGCCTCCTGACCCGCGAAGCCGTGCCGCTTCATGCCGCCCGCGAACCCCATGCCGCGGCTGTTGCTGCGGGCGTCGACGAACTGGCCGACCTTGAACCAGTCGGGCGCGAGCTGGACGCCGACGGGCAGCAGCCCGTCCTCGCCGCGGACGCGGAACTCGGCGAGGTGGCGCTTGGGCGCGACGCCCTTGGCCTCGTAGTAGCCGAGCATGGGCGCCGTCTCGTTACCCGCGCTCTTCTGCCCGCAGCCCACCTGCACCGCCCAATACCCGTTCTTGGCCCGCGTTTTCGAGGCCACCACCTCGACCTGCTCCATCTGCAGGATCGTGCACGGCATCCGCTGCCCCTTCTTGTTGTACATGGCCGACACGCCCTTCTTGACCGCCAGGACCCCGGACCGCAGCGGCGTCGACTGCTCCTTGCGCTTCAGCGCCGCGGCCGGTCCCGTCGTCGGCGCCGGCAGCCCCGCCGTCACCTGGTTGAACCGCGTCGGCTTGCTGCGCGGCGGCGCCGTCGACCAGCCGTACTTGACGCCGCGTCTTATCGTGCGGGGCAGGAGCGTGTGTCGTTCGGTGATGAGGACTCTGGAGGTGATGGAGGTCGAGGATGTGCTCTGGGTCAGGCCGGCTGCCCAGCAGGCGGGCAGTCGTGTCGCCGCCATTGTGTGTGTGGCGGCCTGTATCTGGGAAAGCGGTGCTTCTGCCGCGGTTGTATCGTTGACAGAGTGAAGCAGCCGCACCGAGTGGAATGGTTTCCCTTCCGATATCAAGGGCCGGAGCTTCAATGCTCTGGACGCTGTAATTAGTGGCCAAATTAAAAAAATCGGGCGGTACTTATGCACTGACCACCCGATGCCCGGGTCTCGCTGACCTACGTCCAACCAGTTGGCCGCAACTGTAAGCCCTGAATCGAATGCAGAATGCTTCAAAAGGTATTCGTAAGTATTGATTGCAGGCTACGAGGGCATTAGAATTTTGAGAGACCCTAATTTCAGTGTGCAGTTAATTTCAAGTCCCTAAATCTTGTGAAGTCGTTCATTCTCATTATTGTTACTCTGTTCATCACAGCCTCCACGGGCATCTCCCCCGGACCCGGGGTAAGAAGGTATTAATCCTGGCAGCTGTCAGTCTTTTTGGGAAGAGACCTTTAACATCCTCAGACCCGTACGAAGACCGAAGGCGTGGGAGTTTCGTGGAACACGAGTACTCGGGGTCTCCCGCTGTTTAAACTCTCCCATAATGGTGTACTACTTCAAGTCGACCACCGTAAGTCCGGCGGCCTTCATCTATGTCGGCAAGGACAAATTCGAGAGTACGTGCAAGGGCACCCCCTTAAGCCTGAATGAGCCACCTCTTTTTGACAGAAAGGCACCCAGATGAGGAGTTGATCAAATATGGCTGGGAGGAAGATGTCTGGTAAGCTCTGCCAAAAGAGTCATATATAGATTCCGAATCCACTTATTCATCTCTCTTACAGGGTATGATTTCCCATGAGAACGCCTCCTTGTCGTTAAAACAAAGTTCTCATATGAAGAAAACCACGTTCTAGTTCCACGTAGACAAGCTCTCGAGCGCGCACATCTACCTGCGGCTGCCCGAGGGCGAGAGCTGGGAGTCCATCCCGGCGGACCTGCTCACGGACCTCGCGCAGCTGACCAAGGCCAACTCGATCGAGGGCAACAAGAAGGACAACGTGACCATCATCTACACGCCCTGGTCTAACCTCAAGAAGGACGGCAGCATGGCCGTGGGGCAGGTCAGCTTCAAGGACCCGCGCAAGGTGAAGAGGGTCCTCGTGCCGCAGCGCGAGAACCCCATCATCAACCGCCTCAACAAGACGAAGGAAGAGAAGCACCCCGACCTCCGCCAGGAGAGGGAGGACCGCCTAAAGGAGCTCCGGAAGCGGGACCAGGCCGCGCAGCTGGCAAGGGTGAGTGGGCTTGACTTTTTTTTCTTCCTTTTTTTTTCTTGCGCTTGATTTGAATTGATTTGGGCGTCCTTGAGGTTGTGTGGTTGCTGACAATGGCTGCCGGGCGTAGAGGAAAGAGGAGGCGCGGGTGGCGAAGGAGAGGCAGGAGAAGAAATGGCAGAAGGACCACGCGTACGACGACCTGTTCACGGAGGAGAACATGGAGGCGTCGAATAATCAGAACCGGGACGAGAACTGGGAGGACGATTTCATGTAGCTGCTATATGATTGCCCTAAATGCAAAGCCCTGCCATAAAAAGAAAGAAAGAATTTTTTTTTTTTTTGCTGTCTCTGTGATGCAATACGTGACCCTTTTTAATTCCACGCATAGTTGGATAGCAATGCGATACGTCGCGAACCGACCCTCGCTACAGAATCCCTCTGTAGCCAGCTCACTCGCCCCCTTCGTTCTTTCACCCCCTCTAGATCCCCGGACCGCCCCCTCCGATGCCCCCGCCCACCTGGTTGACGCCGGTGCCCTTGAAGGCGTGGTCGTTGGGGTTAGGCGCGGCCTCGTAGAGTATATTAGCGGGCGCGCGGCCGAGCTGCATCCACTCGCCGCGGAAGCCGAGATAGCTGATGCGCGTCATCACCTCATCGCCCTCCTCGCCGAAGTTGTCCTCGAAGAACAGCGTCAGCCGCTGCACCTTGCCGAAGAGCGCGCGCTTCACGGGCAGCTCCTGCACCTCGCCCGTGCGCGCCAGCTCCAGCGTCTGCGTCGGCTGCAGCTCCTCCGCCGTGTCGAAGTCCACGTCGTCGCGGTTCACGAACAGCTTCAGCGTCCGCGGCGCGCTCGGCGAGGGCGAGCTGCGCAGCAGGATCGAGTGTAGTTTTACTTGGCCGGTGAAACTTTTCGTGAACCCCCGGGTATGATGTCAGTAAACACAACCGATACGCCGTGACCGTATGTCTTGTAGGGTATGGCGTTGGAAAGAATATAGAATAGAATCGGTACTACTACCAGAGCGCACCAGTAATAAGAACTACTAGGCGGGCGGCAACGAAGTAAAAAGCGTAACTTACGGCACGTTGACGATGATCTGCTCGTCGGCGTCGCTCACGAGCTCGGGCTCCACCTGCATCCGCTCGGCCCACGTCTTCTTGATGACGGCCTTTCCGGACCCGGGCACGGCCTCGTTCATCGTGTTGACGGCGTCGAAGTTGATGTGCTGGTACAGGCTGTGCTGGATGGCCGGCGTGATGTCGTCCGAGTGGTCGTGCTCGTGGTCATGGTGGCCGTGACCTCCTCCGCCGTGGCCGTGGCCGGCGTGTTCGTCGTGGCAGTGCGACATTTGCTCTTGCTGGTCCGCGAGAAATCTCAAATTCGGGGTAGTAGCGAAGGAATGAAAGAACTGTCTCTTGTTTACTTTCGGTGATGTTGCTTTCCGACGTGACGATTTGGTGGCCGTGACTCTTGGAAGTTAGTGACGGGTGGCGATGCTAAAAACTGCGGGTAGCCGCGGGTTGAAATCATCGTTTTCATGTAGGTTTTAAGCAACCCTGCTACAAACTTCGACACCAGCGCAAACGCAATCAAACGGATTAGACTACATGTCGCAAAGATCCGTGCATTCTCAGTGACTTCGATATATACGTGTGATGATCACTTATTTTGTAACCTGTCGCCCCTACCCAACTAACACGCCTCCAAGATGAAGAAAGAATACACTGGTATCATCTATAGTCTTAAGTTGCTCAACTATACGCAGTCTGCCGAATCGCTTGGTGCCTTCACTGCATTTCTACTGCGTAGCAAACTACAGTCCACGAAGGAGCTTTTTCTTTTTGATTCTTTCGAACGTAGGCAAGGAGCCTATGGGGCAAAAATAGCGGGAGTGTATCTTAAAATCAACGCGTTAAATGACCCGACGACGTAGCAATTGCAACACAAACATCTATCTGCCTGGGAACCGCGCCTCAGAATCCGGTCTTTCTCTTGGACCGTTTCTTGGGTCTCTGGGCGAATGCGCCGGCAACTGGTTGAGACATCGTCTGGAACGGGTCCGAGTGGAGCTGGCTCTGCGAGGAGAAAGGGGCGACAGGCTGCATGCGCTGGCTAAACCGCATCTCGGGCGCTGGCTGCGTAGTTGGTAGACTCGGTTCTCGCTGAATCTTCTGAAGGAGCGTTTCCGCGCGGCGTCTCTTCCGAGACTCCCGGGCTAGAATCTTGGCCCTCCTCTGCATTCCCGGCGTCACCTCCTTTTCCTTGTCGAGATCGAAGACGTAGTTCTCTGGGTCGGCACCGATCTGCCACTGGTTGAGGAGCTCGAAACGCTTCCTCGGGACGAATTTTCCGGAACCTGTGTAGGATCTCAGGAGAGCCATTGCGGGCTCTTCTTCGTTTTCGTCTTCCTGTGATTTCTCGCCGACTGTCCCCTGAGATCCTGCATCTGGTGACTTCTGGGATTGAGGTGCCGGGGAACTGGCAATGGACATGTCGTCTGGGTATTCCAGCTGCGACGATGGTAGCGGCGATGGTTGTCGTTGAGTCGTGGATAGATCAGGTCTGCCATAAACTAAACCGCGCAGAGATAAGCAAAGATCGCAGGCCATCTTCCGAAGCACCGCTGGCCTTATCTCCATTATCCACGTGCTATCCTCGCTGACCCTAGAGACATTTGCACCTAGATGTTGAAGTTGGGCATAAACATCTGCTAGAGACGAGCCTGACCATTCTGGCGCTTTCCCAGGGGGGGGCCTAAGATCCAAGAGAGTCAGGCGGGGTTCAATAAGCTGAAGATGCTCAAATCCCTCTTCCCACTCACTCGGAATAAGGCCGACGTCTTCGGTTAAGTCGAACTGTCGGATAATTTGGAGTCTGATTTGATTAGCACATGTCGATTAACACGACAGAACGGGTAACTTACAGAGTTGCTGCGGGCATTCTACCGGTGGCCATTGCTTCCTGGACAGCAAGTTGAACGTTATCGAACGGGTTTCCTCCAGATGCACTCTCCGGATCCACTCGGCCGTAGCTATGACCCTCAAAGACGCCGTCAAGCTGTTCATACACTGATTTGAGGAATCGCTGTGGCGCCGGGCTAGTTAAAGCTCGGTTCTTTTTGCCACTGCCTGGTCTATCCAAACCGGATCCGCTCTCAAGCATACAGAGATTATCCGGGACTATGAAACGGGATGCTAAGTTTCGGAAAAGCTGCTTTCTCTCGCGCAACCGCTTTGGACGAATCTCGACTCTATGATTTGGAGCTGGTATCTGGTTGACAGGCCTTGCGGACGATACGCACAATCCGCTGGTAACTCTTAGTTCGGTGTCCAAAATTACGAGTTGGTAGAAACGTATTTGTTGCTCAGCATACAAACGCGCGGTTTCGCCAAGTGATTGCGAAGGTTGTGCGGTAATAGCAACAGGATGCAGCTGCATTGCCTGAAGTGACGCGTCCTGCAGTGCATCGTGAGGAATTCGCAGGGCTATTGCCTCTCGGTAGAAGGATATGAACTGAGGATCATGCTTTGCGAAGTTAATGTGGAAGATATCCAGCCAAGAATTTCCAGCCGAGTAGATGGTGACAAGGGTTGTTATCCCCTTTGACTTGGCACCTGGAGCAACGCTGAGCTTCAACCTGGGGCCAGAGCCGTCCCTATGATGAGGCGAAGAAAGTAAAATTGACCACTGTTTCGTTGGTTGGTCCCATTTCAAGCCAGGGGTCGAAAATATGCCGACCACAAAAAGTCTCGATGTGGTTAAAACAAAAAGGTATCGAGAATCCTGTGGACACAGTTGCACGTCAAGAATCCGACCCAAACCGGTCCTTGAGACAAAGGATATATCGGGGAGGAATACGTTCGTGTTAAGGTCAAGCAGCCTAAGCAGCTTTGAACTGCCGAGAAGCAATGTCGATGTTCGCTCTAGTGGCGGGAATGCGCCTTGGGATTGAGGTAGCGCTGCATCTTCTCCGAGGTCGAGTTCTTCAAGCCCTTGCAATGGGTCGTCCGAACCGCCTACCCATGAGATAGTATGCCAATCGGAGCGTCCCCCAGCTTGATGCGGTAACTGCATCAGAACGCCATTCTCGATATGGCCGCATTTGCGCAGATTGGTCCTTAGCTTCCTAGAAGCCTTGACTTTAAACCCGGTGACATCCCATATGCTCCAATACCCCTTTTCATCTATCAAGCCAAGTTGCGGAGGTTTAGACCTTGTATTTGGGTTGAACGCTGCATCAGTATGGGAGTGGCCACCAGTCTGGTTTCTCGAGAGCGAAAAGAGCGGGTTCACTGCAATACGAGAGGCTTCTTCACCACCAGGCAACCTAGGCCCGGTAGGCATTCTTCTGAACTCCGGTTGAAATACTCGAGTTTCCGACTCCCACTGGACAATCAGCCAGCGAGTCGGGTCGTACCTCTTCGAGTTAACAACACACTTCAGGCGACGTATTGAACCAATACCGCCGTCCCACACTGCTGGCTGGTAGTGGCTCGTGTTTACGAGGCGCAAACCGACGTTCTCCTCGTCTTTCCACCGCCATTCCTCCTCATCCAGCCTTGCCACACGGAGGATGTTGTTCGCTCCGCCCACGGCAAGCGCAAGAAAAGTGGCGCTGGAGGCACCCCGGGCACCGCTGTTATCAGCCAATTCACCAATTGCGAACAGTGCCGGATGCCATGGCGCGCCGTCGTCTGATTCCGTTGGCACACGCGACTCCGAAAGAAGACCATGGAGTATGCCGTTGCCAAGCCTTGCCTCGGGGTGAGACTTTAGGAGCCATGTCTTCTGCCTCCTACTGTTCTCCCATGCACTCCCAGAAATTCTAATGGGAGACTGCGGGGTGCCATTTGAATACCACTGGCTATACGCCTCTAAGTCCCTGAAGCAAGGTCCTTCACGTGACAATCAGTGGGTGCTCCTACTTCAAGGTGGATGTATTTACCTTTTTGGGTAACATTTCTCGCAGATTGCCAATTGCAATCCTCCGGCTGGCCAACTCCAAAAGGTTGATATACAAGACGTCCTGTGTGTCCAAGAAACGATTCTTTAGGATGCCTTTCAGTCATTGGGGGAGCCACGCTCATATATTCTCTCGATAGTTATTGATCGCTTCCGGCTGAACATAGCGATGCGTGAGGAAGCCCTGGGAGCGGGAACAATACCCCACGATGGAGAACGGTTGATGAGTAGCAAGATAATAAAACGAAATAATCGAAGCAAAACCCTGCAGGGCCAACCTGTCAACGAGTTTGGAAAAATAAAACGATACTAAACGAAGTGACCATAGGCGGTGAATATTCGAATGTGCTCGTATAAGTCGCGAAATGAAAAAGGTTCTTTGCAGAATGGCCCATTGTTAGTTAGCTGTGGTCTGTGCGCTCCTCTGCCAACGCCCGGCATTTTGAGTAAACAATTGCGCACCCGCATTGAACTTCGCCAATCCTTATCATCTCTCAAGCTCAAGGCCAACTCAGGAAACTTACTAGCACTTCGTATTCGACTCTGTCCCTCGAGCAACTCCGATGGCTCACACGAGATTGTCTGAAACAGCTGGGAGAATGTCTTCATTCGAGCCTTCCCTGTCGTCTAGCCTGAGCAGCCGGCCTCCAATGTCGGCGATCGCCCCGTCGATGGCGGATTCGCTGCCTAGTATCAACTTCGGCTTCGACGAGTTGCGCGACCGTATGTCCAAGTTCACGGCGAAATTCGATGCCTTCATCGAGCAGGGTCGGAAGCGCGTCTTGGAAGAGCGCAACCAGTTTCGCATGAACATGGCCGAGCTCCAAGGTAAGGAGATGCGAGATAAAATATGGGACTCGCGGACGGCCGGAGAACTAACCCGTAAACCACCACAGAGGACCAGCGCATGAAGAAGAAGGACATAGAGATCCTGCAACACAAGACGAACACGCACCAGCAGACGATCTCGCGGGAGGCGGCGGAGAAGCGCGAGATGCAGGCGGCGATCGCGCAACTCAGCGAGCAGCGGGACCGGAACATGGCGACGCGGGACGCGCTACAGAAGCAAATCGCGGAGGCGCAGCGGGAGATTGACGCGCGGCTGGCGGCGCAGCGAGCGCACGCGCAGCGCGTCGAGGCGCAGTCGCGGTTCAACGTGCCCGAGCTCGACTTCTGGGTGTCGAACCTGTGCCTCAAGATCGAGGGCGCGGGCCAGACGGACCGCCTCAAGTTCGTGTACTCGCACATCGACGAGCGCGACTGGGAGCGCGAGGCCTGGTTCGAGCTCAGCACCGCGTCGAGGGACTACGACGTCCGCCACTGCCGGCCCAAGCTCGAGCGCGAGAAGGTGGATAAGGTCCTCGAGCGCGTCAACGAGACGAGGGAACTGGTGGTGTTGTTGAAAGGCATGCGGGAGCTGTTTGTGGAGGCTATGAAGGCGTGAACGGCAGCCCGTCCCAAGCTCATTCGACCGTATCTGGAGTGAGCCATCGAGTCGGGCGGAGACTTCGCCTGCATTATTGGGCGCAACCCCGTTGCATTTGGTAGAAGATGGAAGACGACCATTACGGGTATGGATGGCTTCAAAGCTGCTACTCAGGAACAGAGGCGCGTACGAGATTAATGTGAGCGCCCGGGGGCGGGTTCACGATTATGGATCAGGTTTTTCTGTATACGATACGGACGGGTCATGTCTTCTTTATCCATTGTCTTCTTTATCCATTCGAAGGTCATGTGGGGGGCTACTGAGGTGTATAAAGGACCTTCGCAGCGGGTTTATATATTGGGGGCTGCCACTTTTTGGAGTCTGGAGTTTGTAAATTGTTGGGTAGGATGGATAGCACCGCAAATGATACCTTGGCCGCCACATCATGCAATGAATTTTCCAAGTTCCGATTTCAGGTTTTCGTTGCGGCCCTACGAAAGTGAGAGTATCTTCATTCCCCTACATTACATGTGTTGTGATGCAACGAGGGGGCAGTTGCGAGCAGCTGCGAACTCAACCTTGACTTAATTGAACCCCACCACGCACGAATCCGCGCCTCGTGTGACTTCCAACCACGCCCAGAAAGACCACCAGCCAACGACTACATATAGCTAAATCAAAGTCACAGCCATGCCTCCGCCCAACGACAACGAGAAGCAGCAGGCTGCTCAGCAAGCCGTCGATATCCTGCACGAGATATCCACAATCCTGGTATGTCGATCCCAGCAACGTAGCGACTCACTCGCTTGCTGGCTGACTAACCTTCCCCATAAACTAGAACTGCCATCTCGACCGCCGGACGCTGTCCATCTGCATCTCCATGATCGAGAACGGCGTGAACCCCGAAGCGCTCGCCGTAAGTTTTTCCGTCTGCCTGGACGGGCGCAGGTTCTCCTGTCTGTCTGTTTGTTTGTGCGTGTTTGTGCGTGTTTGAAGACTGATGTGTGAAATCGTGATGTCAAAAGAACGTGGTTCAGTACCTGCGGAAGGAGGCGCAGAAGATCGAGTTCGCCAAGGGCCGCGGATGAGTACATCGTGCCTGTCGAGCTGACGAGGTCGGAGAATGGCCCGTCGCTGGCATATTCAATGCTAAAAGCATGGCACAAGGAGTTCAGCCGGGTGACTTCAGTTGGTGGCTCTAGATCTGAATTTCTAGAGCACAATCGTCATGGGCATCGCTTTCCGTACAGCCCTTGAGAGAACGGCCTGTTCCAAATCACGAACGGCTTCCTCAAGGGCATAGCAGGACACACGTCTCCTGTGAGTATTGTCTAGGAGGGAAGTTGACCGTGTGCTGCAAGGCCGAGAATGAAGAGTCTACGTATATGGTGGTTGGTGGATGCTTTCGATAGGTAATTATTAGGTCGATAGGTGCACGTGAGGATGCACATTCTCCTCGCCACGCCTTTTCTTGACATCCACACTCTAATAATAACAGAAATGCAATGCCATACGCCGAGCATAGATCCCCTTAACTGAACTCCGTCCCAGTATGAGCAATGATCCTTACACGTGACGACGCCGTTTCTAAACACACAAACCTATGCTACCATCTTCGCGATGAGTTCATTAAATCTATTCGTCGTCATCAGTATCCTTCCAGCGCGTCCAGCTACTCCGTAGTCCTCCCCCCTTGTCGCTTCCAGCGCCGCCAGCGTATTTGCTTTCTTCCTCCTCCCATTTCAGCCTCTCTACCCTTGAGCGGGCTAAGAAAGCTCGGGCAAACCGCCAAGCTTCGGTGTCAGCCAGATTCCACGCTTCCATGGCACTTCGTATCCGTACGTCGTCTTCTGCCTTGGACTTGATTATATCGCGGGCTTTTTTCAGCAACGCAGGCTCACGCGCTAGATCCTCCTCTTTGGGAATAGGTCCGTCGTTTGGATCATGCTGCGGCTTCGGTCGTCTCTCGGGCCCGGGAACCGGAGTCTCTGATTTGCCATCGTCCGTGGCATTGCGGGGAATCGCGAAACCGAACCACCAGTCGAGATCTTGCGGAAGGCTTTCCCTTTCGGCCGTCACCCAGAGGCTGTGCGCCGTGGCATGTTCTCCAGCAACAGCCTCCTTGAATTTGATGAGGCGAGGCGTGCCTCCAACGCCTGTCCCAAGGAGCTCCTTGAACAGTTTGCGGAGCCACTCATCGCGCGTGGTCTTCCTTCTAATCCAAGGAATGTCGACGGATTCACGGAGTGACATAAGGGTCTGCATAGTGTAGGGGTGAGGGACGGTGCCGATGCTGAATAGCCCAGTAGTATTACGATAGGGACCAGGTGTCGATATTTTCATTGGATGAGACGCAACGCAAGGCGAACACTTTGGGATATTTGGCGGGCACGAAGAAGGCTCGGGCGAATCGCCGCAAGACGCGAGCCTCGTAGCAAGCTCAAACGCCGGCTCAATCATATATGTCGTGTGTTCCGGCAAAGGCTTGAGTACGGCTATACCGTGATCAAACAGGTCTTGCCACGCGATATGTAAGTGAGAGTTGATGAGCAGGTTCAGGTTCTTCAATCCCGGGGCACGACCGGCCGAGATCTTCTCGGCGACCTTGGGATACTTCTTTGCGACTGTGTCTACGTCATAGAAAGCCAACGAATCATGCGTCGGGTCGACTTGGAAGGTGTCACTTGAAACAGCGGTGATGAGACCCTTGGCACCCTTGACTTGGGGATTCCGGAGGGCCTGTGTGATGGCTGTCGTGATTTCCGCCTTCGGCCCTGCGAACAGAGCATCCTGGAAGCCTTCCCACCTTGTCAGGCGTGGGTACTCTCCCCGACGCAGGTACGAAATCAACGGATCCTGACGTGCCCCCATGGGAAACAATAAGCGATGCGATAGCAATCCTCCGCCCATATTCTCCCAAGCCAGCCATCGCATCATATCTTTCTTGAACGCCGGCTCGACCTCTAACCTCTGCAACTCGTCATATAAAGGGTTATTCATCGCCTCTGCCGCACTCAAAATAATGGGTTTAAACCCCTGTGCCCACCACGCGCGTCTCCATGTGAGGAGCAGTTCACTCTCGGCGTCCTTCGTCGATTCATCTTTCTGTACGGTAGTGTCGTAATAGCAGTATATCGGCGCCCTCTCCTTCAGAGGCGGAAGAAGTGAACGGTTCTCGTCGAGGGTGACGGAGGAGGAGAACGGACTTAGCCAGTTCCAATTCGAGTACCAGGAGCTTTCTCCGTAGGTCGAGTTCTTCTGAACCGGCGGCGGATGCGCTACAGGTTTGAAAGGGTTTAGAATGCTCGACGAAAGGGAGCCTCCGAGCTTGGGTATCGAGATCTTGTGATCCGCTAAACTCTTAGACAAACTCGGCCCTGTTGGTATAGCGCTCGGTAAGGTGAAAAAGAGTGTGAACAGAGCGAAGAGGCCTAGGCTAACGAGCAGGAAGGAGATGCGGCGCGGGCCAATTCGTAGCCCGAGAATAGTGTGACGCTTTGGCATATTGAACAGAACGAATGACCGATTACAGAAGAAGAGGAATGCGAAAAGTCTATTAATAGTACGGGCGACGGAAGCCCAGTGGAAAGGTGCCAAGTAAGCTCCCTGCGATCGAACTACCAGGGGGTATAAAGAGGGTTCATGAAGAAGCAGTGAAATCATATATCATTGCTTGAAACGCTTAACTGATATTCCAGCACTGGTCGCTACGGGATCGTGTGTTAGTACGGAGTCCACGACGCCTTTTTTTCCCCGCCAAATCGGGCCTAGTGTCAATGCCGCTTTTACTCAGGGCTCGGCTCAGTCAGTTATCAGACACGTGCCCTGAGCCGACCTGAGCTGCCGGAGTCATGAAAACTTATGAACAGTTATGCAGAGAAAACGGATCCCTAAAGAGAAACAGTATCTACTCCGCACAGTCCAGGCCAATCTGGCTTCTTTTAGCGTAGTCCAATTCCGTCCTCCATGTGAGTTGAGCGAACACAGTGTCGTTGGCAGATATACCGACTATCGAAGGAAAAGCAACAACCAGCCGTTGTCAGACCTAGTAGAATAGGTACCCGCGGGTGGTGGTTACCCATTCCTCGCTTTGGGTACCCACGGACCCCTGCTAACCGCCCGTGGGTGGAAATTTTAGCGTGGGTGGGTGGGTAGTTCACACCCTGCCGCGGCTTAGTGTCTCAATCAGGACTGCCTGTGAAGAATTAAATATCTCGAGGAAAAACGTACTACAACCACAGTTTGATTCCGGCTTTATCATGTATGGTGGTAGGTTGTTGGAGGGCCGGATCTTCTTATCGTAGCCGTACAAATAGATTCTGTGTGTGTTGCATGGAGATTGTGACAGCGGCACTGATACAGCATTCCTGGTCCCTTTGGAGACTGAAGACGTGTACAGCCGCATGTAGCCAAGCCATGAACACGCTGATTCGTGTTAGAGGTCCCACAACTTGCGACAGGGGGGTCGCCACATACTTGATACTCGATTTCGAAATATCGTATGATATCGTCAGATGTCGTCGACAACGTCGTCGATTTGAATGAACCCCAAGGTTTTATTAGCGGATTTTCCGTTTGAGTAGATTATAATAATTAACAGTAACTTAAAATTACTAACGTATTATTAGTATCTTGCCGCTTGATAATAAGCGATTTTATACGATTAATTAGTACGTTTTCAAGAAAAAAAAGTTATAATTTCCACTCATGGGCGGACGTATTCGTGGTTAACCACTCGTAGGTATTTTGCTAAAATGCCAAGACCACCTCGTGTTTGCGTGGGTGCGTGGGCGCGTGGGTGGGTAACCACGCGGGTGAATAGTCAAGGGTATTCTAATCAGTTTCTCCGCATATGACGCTATTCGACTTGTCTCAATTTCAATGACGACTTGCCTTCCTTACTCTATAATGCTTCAAACGGCAACTCCTACCTACTTCAGAAGGTATGGATATATGCAGGTTCTGCTGGCGCTAAACGTGACACCGTTGATCACATATATGAACCGCTCCAGGGCCCCAGGCTTTATGATAGCCAAAAAGTATCTGCGAAGTATATCAATTAGGTACCAAGGTTCTTCAGACTGTTAACTGCTATTGTTATTGGGCGCCATTATCTTCACCAGCATCGCTGTGCAGTCAAAGTTGCGGGGTATGTGGCAAGTTGGGAAATGCATGTGAAGTTCATCAATATATTCAATGAATCGACAGTGTTACATATCTCCACAACGAGCCAGGTTCTTATGCCGTTATGCACGCACACTTCTCGTTCAGCGTAGCCCACGACAAAACCTACCGATTTGTATCTCTATTTAGCCCAAGCCTACCCCCCTCGTCGGGGCCTCTGACTTGCCGAAACTGCCATCCCACTTGCCCCCTTATTATCAAACAGCTCGTTGTATGTCTAAGTTCCCAAGCGCCAGTCATCATGAACCCGTGGGACCCGAGCGGTTCTTTTGCAACTCTCGACTCCAGGAGTCTCGTTATTTCCAGCTGCGTCATCGTTGTCTTGGGTCTTATCTTTTCTACTGCTGTCCAATGGTACCGTCTTAGCCATATCCGGGGCCCATTACTCGCTTCTCTCACTAGCTTATGGGCATACCGGTCTATAAGGGGAATGGGCTTCCACCGCATCGTACTTGACATCGAAAGGAAATATGGCAAGATTGCACGCATCACCCCCAACGGCGTGTTGTTGTCGGACCCCGAAACACTCTGGCGTATCAACTCAGCCCGCTCTTCCTACACCCGCGGCGAGTGGTACGATAGTGCACGGGTCAACCCGTACGGCCACAGCGTACTCAGCGAGACGGATACAGCCAAGCACGACAAGCGGAAAGCGAAGCTGGCGTTCGGGTTCTCGGGAAAGGGACTTATGGACCTCGAAGGCAACGTGGACACGCAACTGGCCGTATTGATGGATGTCTTGAAGAGCAGAACCAGCCAGGGCCAAGGACAGGCCGTCGTTGATATTGGTCGCATGCTTCAGTATTTTCAGGTCGACCTGATCACGTTCGCTGGTATGGGGAACGCATGGGGAGACTTACCTTTGGACAAGGATCATTTCCATTACTTGGATGCAGGGGACAAGTTATTTCCATCCATACACTCCATCGCTACCGTTCCTTGGCTGCGTTACATTCTCTTTTCGAGCCTTTTCCTCCGCTGGTTTGGGCCGAGTACAACTGATGGTTGGCTTGGGTGGGTCTTGCTCTCCATAACCCGGAAAGTTTAATCAACTAATATCACGTCTTTAGTGTACTCCACGAAGCGGTCGAGCGACGAGTCAACGATGGTAATGTCAAGCATCACGGTGGTGATATGCTAGTAAGCCGTGCAAAACTCATAATTCAGTATATTAAAGAAGATTCAGGGCTAATGGTTTCCAGGATGAGTGGCTCAAGCACGGCATCTCACCAGCCGAGGCTGAGCTGGATCTTTCTCTTCAGCTACCCGCCGGAACGGAGACATCGATTTCGACAATTCGCAGTATATTGATGTATCTGATGACATCCCCGAGCGTCTACCAGAAACTCAAGAAGGAAATTGCAGACGGTATTCAGGATGGTCGAATCTCGAGTCCAATCAAAAATTCGGAAGCAAAAAGTCTTCCTTATCTACAGGTAGATCATAGTTTCAACATCTTTCAGGAAATAAAGTTTTTTAGGCATCTGAATTAGCTGACACTCCTTGTACGAAGGCCGTTATCAATGAGGGCATGCGAATGGCTCCTCCAGTGACGGCTGGGTTCCCGAAGAAGGTACCTCCTGGTGGAGATATCATCTGCGGAAAGGCTGTCCCAGCAGGCACCGAGGTTTATCATAACTTCCTGTCGTTAATGCGGGATCAGGACGTCTTTGGACATGATGTAGAGATTTTCCGGCCCGAGCGGTTTATTGACTGCGATGATGACACCAAGGCGAAGCGCATGAAGGTGGTTGACCTCAATTTCGGCTATGGCCGTTGGCTGTGTCTAGGTAAAGCGCTGGCGTGGATGGAGATGAACAAGATCTTTGTCGAGGTGAGCTGATTCTTCCTGCTACCTTCATATTCGATTCTGATGCTGTTCGGAATGCTGAAATATTTAGTAGCTATTAAGGTCCTTCGATTTCCAGATTCTCAACCCCGATAAACCTTGGAGCCGAAAGTCGAGCGTGACATGGTTTATAACCGATTTCTTCGCTCTAGTTACGGATGGTTCAATTGGCTAGGCACCACTGCTCAAGATAATGTTCTATCTCGTCTCATTTGCCTATATCTACGCACAAATCAAGAACAAGCTATGGGATATCTGGGAATCTGCATTTGATGATCCACACTATGGAAGGTTGCTGGAACATGGCACCATTTGGTAACTCCTGCCGCCCGAATTTTTACATTTCCTTGTATTAACCCCAATATCACCTCATGTTCTCTAGTTTAGCTATATCACCCTAACTATCATCAATCATTATTAAGCACTTTCCTCGAGACTTGTATATAAATAAGGTCCGTTAACGGACTATTAATTAAGGGAATAGGGTCCTTTAATTCACTCGTTTATTTACGAACTATTATAGCCTGTAAAGCTAGCTTGGCAAAAGACGAGCTTCATGTTTTGCTTTTGTCCCTGACAAATCCGTAAGCCCTATATAGCCGTATGCGGCTACATAGCCGAATTCAGCTAAATCCTTTGATTTCCTATATTATTTCTTTACGCTCGGATCTGGCGATGCCTACTTTCGATACTCATAGTGTTGTTGCTTCTGGCGGGCTGGAAATACCTTCTTCGCCTGCTTCCTCGGCCAAAAGCATCCTTCTATCCCTGTCGAATGCCATAGCTGATAATCCCTAGCTAGAGCAGCACATATAGGATAAGTTCCCTGGATACATCTTCACCCAAAAAGCGAAGCACGCAGCATGTTGGAGTTGGCATTTCGGATACGATATATCTAAAAATGGTTCATGCATATACGTATGCAACCCCTGCCTAAAGATGAAGCGCCATAGGCCTGCCCATTTCGTGGCCCGTGGCACACAGAATCACCTAAATCATCTGTTCAAAGAACATGGGTATCAGCCCCTGAAGGCAATATGTGGAAGACATTGACTTCTTCGCGTGAGCATGTCCGCATTTCTAGCAGCCCTTACTACTAACTCTCCTTTTTCTCCTCTTATTATGCTTCTTTCTTTTGTTTTCAAGGATTATCCCCTGAGGTTGCAACTACCAGACTTACAGGGCCTCCGAGAATAGGCTGTATACGAGCTCATACGAAGGAGCGGACGGGAACGGCCTGAACCTAGCGCGCCGATTGAGAAACCGGTCGGTTAAGAAGCGTAGAAAATAAAGGAGTAACTGTGTATAGACTTTGTATAGCCCCACGCGCCAAGCGGCCCTGGGAGGGACTGCGTTGGCGGCGTAGGTAGATTAGGGTAGTCTGAACCCCTACAGCGTTAAATGCAACAACAACGTGTTTACCCTGCCGCAGTAATTTTTATTAATACATTGTAAACATATCACCCTGTTCCCTCAACTGTAACGGAGGCCACGTGATCCCCTTTGTTGATACCTGGGCAACGACGTCGAACTGAGGCACCCCCTCTGACGGCCTTATTCTGTCACTGCCTAGCGACTGTACATATATTAGGTAGGCCGCGCAAAGAGCTTTCCCTCTTCTTCGCGCAACAATGAATATATCACCTACGCCCTACGCTTGAAGTCGTGACGTCAACCTCTTGTACGCTGAAACGCCTGCCCTCTCTATCCACCAAGCTATTCTTTCCCGCCACAGTTTTTCATCGAAAGCCAGCGCCGCTTAAGCATAGACAACCTCGTCTTGTCGTACGCGCTGAGTTCCTTGATACTCAGGCCGCACCCAGCGATCGACAGGCCCCGCGCGCCGTTGTTGCCCGCGCGCACCCTGTCCATGATGAGGGGTGCCAGCGACATCTGTCGGAAATTCGTCTCCATGACCTCGATATCCTGGGCCGAGGTGGCGGTGGCGGTGGCAGTCAGTGGTAGCTCGTCTTTCCACACGTCGTCATTGGCGACGGCGCTGACTTTCCGGATGACCCTGTTGCTGGCGCCTTCCGGCCTTTCGAGCGCCCGCAGCGCGGTGATGGCTCTGTGCCGGCAGGGCGTCCAGAAGACCCTGGACCGCTTGCATCCCGACGAGGATGATGTGGGGTCATCGGTGAGATGGGAGTTACAGTCTTTTTCGTCTACTGCGCCACTGCTGCTGCTGGATATTTTGAGATCTGCTTTGCATATGTCTCGCCACTTCTCGAACATCGGCGCGACGGTGGGTAACTGCGCCAGTGGTCGGCCGTCTGTCCCGATGCAAGGGGCCAGTAGCACAATCTTCTGGCACAGCTCGTCGAACTCCGAGCAGCTTGTGCCGTGAGAATTATGTAGCGTGCACTTCTGTATCGAACTGCTGTCGGAGTCATCGAAGGGCGCTGCCCATTCCGACGCCGTGGCAATGTCAGGCAAGTTGAGCGCTCTTCTGTATGCGCGTGGTATTTCGTGGTGATCCGTGGCACTGAAGTTGCCGAGCAACGCCTCCAGAATGACGCGTAGTGCATCGGCATCGATGACCGGCTCCTGGGACCTCTGTATCGTGTGAACGAGCAGCTCGAAGCACGCCACTTCCGAGTAGAGAGCGGCGAAGGCTAGGGTGGAGATCCCACCGGGCAGGTTCCTGCTGTCCCGCAAACCACCGTCCGAGAATTTGAGTAGCTGTCGCAGCAGCGGCAGGGAATCTTTGATTACTGCGATGTGCAGCGGTGTGAAGCCGGCGAAGGACATGACGTGCGGGCTGGCGCCCTTGTGGAGTAAGAGGCTGACGATGTCAGACCTCCTCTCGTTGCTTGTAGAATGGCGGGTTTGCCCGCTGGCGAGGAGGACGGCCATGTAGAGAGGAGTCTCGCCCTTCTCGTTCTTGCGATCGGTCGTGCCGCTCCCGTAACTGAGCAGGCCGTATACCTCATCCGCATTTTGACGCGCCACAGCTCGGTGAAGAAGGTATTCTGCCTCGGACCCCTTATTATATTCTGTGATGAAGAGCCTGTCGAGAATGTTCCTGGGACAGCTGTACTGTCCGACAGCAATAGAGATTGGCAGCATCCCGTCCTTACTAACGAGATCTACTCTTGCACCTTGGTCCAGCATGTGCTGTGTCAAATTGTTGTTACTGCTGCGTAAACTCAAATGAAGAGGCGTCGATCCCTTCTCGTCGGCCGAGTTGAGGTCCGCCCCAAGCTTGAGAAGCCATGAAAATGCGTCGATATCTGGGTGCTTAGTCTCAGCCAAAACGTGGAGGGGAGCCTTCCTCTCGATATCTCGTAGATTGGGGTCGAGTCCTTGCAGTAGAGCCCTCATGGGGGCATCGACCTTGCCCAGGCTGCAAGCTCAGTGCAATGCAGAGCGACCATTCTTGGATACAGTATCGAGTGAGGCCCCGGAATCTACTAAGGATGGAACGATACCGGGACAGTGGAGTATGGCAAGATGGACTGACGTCTGGCCCAAAGCCGACTGAATATTCGGATCGGCCCCGACTTTCAAAAGGGTCGTGGCACAATCCACATGACCGCCGGCCAAAGCGTGATGTAACGGGGTTCTTGACTGGTCATCCACTCTATCTCTAAGTTGCTCGAAACATGGAGTCCCGACAGTAGACATCATGAAGAAGTCCATGACATGGTTGCTTCCACATGTCGCAGCAATATGAAGCGGTGGCTTTCCAGCACGGTCAGGTGCAGAAAGATCACCATCGGCTTTGATGAGGAGTCGTGCGCAGGAGACGTCGTCGACGACTGATGCTACGTGCAGAGATGTGAGACTGGCATCAGAGTACGCGTTCACATCAGCATCGTCAGTCGCCTTCAGAAAAATGGCAGCAAGCTCCGGCATTTTCCATAGCACGGCTACATGGAGCGGCGTAAAGCCCGATGAATCAGCGAGGGGGAGAGGTTTGAGCCGAGAATCGGTAGCAATAACTAGCAATAGGGATGAGGCGGCGATTCTTTCCGCAATAGTGACGCCTATATCCAGGGCTGACTGCCCGGCTTTCGAACATGGTAGCCCCAATGATGGCACGAATACTCGAGTAGCTTGTATGAGGTTTTAGCCAACTCGGTCTTGAGCCAGTTATAAGACGGGATCTGCATTCTCCTATCCATGAAGGGTCGGAAATTAAGGTACGTGGCGAGGATCTCAAGCATGGTGGTGTGCTGAGATCCGAATAGCTTCTCAGAGTTCCTATCGATATAGCTCTGGAGCGATTCGTGTACGAGTCGGACAATCATAGAGTTTGGATCGAACACGAGCAACCCCCCGGCCGCCTGGATGACCATTGTTAATGCGATTTGGCCGGCGGGGTCCCGGTCGCGATTGTTTGGCCTAGTTGCCAAAGCCTCGAGGAGCTCAGATGCCTGCAGTGGTCGGCAGGCTGTACTGACCCATAGGATAGCGCTCAGTGCGAGTTTATTGCGTGGCTGCGACTCTATTCGCTCAAAGTAAGCCAGATATTGAGCGTCTACCTCTTCGGGTATGTCATCTAGCCGCTCGAGAATCTCGCGGGGGGATACCGCGGACCATAGCTGCCGAACTTGGAAACTGGCCAACAAGAACATCCCATTTGACTTTTGGATGACTTTCTGGACGATTTCTCGACGAAGGCCTTCATGCGCCGTCGAGGATTCATCCTGTGTGATGTCAGCAGTGATATCTCCCACGTTGTCGTCGAGAAATAGACTCAAGTCGCCTTCACTGGCTGCTACGAATAGGTGCTTAGGACACAGTCAATGTAGATTGATGTTCGGCCTCGACATGACGATATCTTAATGCGTGGAACATCCCTGATCAGACGACCTAGAAACTGCACGAACGCCTGCTGGATAGTATTGGGAAGCTCGTCGACTCCATCGAAGCAAAGGATGACCGATGCCTAAGATTCCGCAAGCTTCTTCAAGACATTAGAATATCTAATGTTGATAGCCGTTTCTCATATGGTGATTGGCAACTGCGTTGTAGTCGTAAGAGGTGGTTGTTTACATCATTGGTGTAGCTCGCGGCCGCTAAAGACCGCAGAACCGCCCTTGAAATAACATCGATCTGGTGCAAGGTCGTGTCATTGTGAGTAACATAGGCGGCGATGGAGACCATGTTTCGCTGCGCCTGTATAGCCTTCAGATATTCGACCATCGTACTGAATAGAACCGTTTTCCCGCATCCCGGGATTCCATGGCCCCATAATAGGGGGGCCGAGTCTTCGCCCAACCAAGCCTGGAACTCCTCACGCCGTATAAGCCACTCCCCCGTATTCTTGTGGCGCATAGCTGAGATGTCACGGTGCTTTAGCTCTAACCTGGCCGGGCTAACGAAATCGAGGAGTGCTTCCTTTTCTCTCTCATTCTTGATCTGGTTTCGTTGCCGTTCGCCTTCATGTAAGGTCGCATCGATACGATTGATGGCGGCATTGCAAGCCGGCAAGTCGGCTTCTTTTGAACAGAATACTATGACCTCCCGTATGACGTGGAGATGTTCCTCCCATTCCTTTAGGTCGTCTCTCATGCCCTCGATGGGCTTGATGACATCCAAAACTCGCTGCAAGTCGCTGCATACCTCCTTCAAGGAATCGGCGGTCTCCGATGACGATTTGAAGAATAGACTCCATCCATCCAATCTGAGCGCTAGCTGGAAGAGGTTTACAAAACGGTTAAGTTCCTGGGCGATGTCACAGGTTCGCCCCTTGAGTTTCCCCGCCCATAGTACTCTTTTCGGGTATTTAACATCCTGTGCAGGCAAATCTTTCGTTACCGTAGCGATGAACTCACTGCATTGCTTAACCGCTTTCGCAATGGGCGATGATGCCATAAGAGGCTGCCGGTTCGCCTTGGAGGACTTGAGGAACCCATGAACAGCGCCAGTAATCGCCTCGAGGTTCTCGAGTTCGAGCTTCAACTCTTGTATCTCTTTACTGGCGTTCTTGATATCAGATATGAATTGGATCAGGGATTGTGATGCACGGAGGATGACATCACAGCCACCCAGAACCCCTGCCACAGCGCCGAGTATTTCCATCCCTCGTCAAAAGCGATGAATCTCAAGGCGATATGGCTGTCCTGGAATCCCGAGGTGGTGGTTGATGATCGAGGAAAATGGTTCATGAGGATGGAAAGGAACGAAAGCCGTGAGGGTCCTTACGAGGGACTCGGTTCTACAAAGCTGGACATCGGGCTTGCTGAGCTAGACTGAGTGAGGGCTTGAGAGTCTTGAGATGAGGCTATGCATACATACACAGCCCCCTTGTACGAGGCGCCTACTGGTGGACAGGGCATTGTATCAAGGTTTCCTTTCTCTACATCCTCACCAACTCCCCAACTTGTGGCTGTTGCACAATGGCATTAAGCTTCTCGTAGGGTCGGTTTTCGCTATTTGGTAAGTTCCACGGAGTATCATGCTATTCTCCATGGAAAGATAGGCCTCATTTAGAGCGGTTGGCAGCAAGCCCAGGGTGTGGGGTTAAGTTGGGTGAGTACGTAAGCCGGCCTAAGTCTGTGACCCAGCCGCACTGTCGTTAGTTCTGTTCGTGGTTGGCCGTCCTGCCATTTGGCGACTCAGCACCTTATTATGCAGCAATGGTCAGACATAGACATGGTTCTCTTTTGATAATCATATTATAGATCGAGGAATGGTATCTTCACCCGGGGACTTCTTTCAGCAACGGGCGTCGTAGATAACACTCCGGAATTGTGGGGCTGAAGCACAGTAACGTAAAAAAGCATTGGTGCAAACAGAGTCAGAATCGATCAGGTTGTTCACATAAACAAGACACTTTGAAATGAGGTTGACATACGATAATTCCCTTTCTAACATTTAGTTTCCACATGAGAACTCAAGCGAAGGTTACAAGACCCGGATACTAAAGCTGGGTACCGGGTGGAACCAGTTCTCAAGGCACGTACAGAGCGGGTTACTTTTGTGTTCCTGAAAGTCTTGAGCGAACTCGAAGAAATAAATATCTGGGACGATACGAGATTAAACCATTAATTTAGAAGAGGGGAGAAGTGGTGGCATTCCCAATCTCATACTATTGTCTCTCTCGTCTCCCCTGCCCCTCCAGGCCTTTTGATCGATTTGCAACCGGCTTAATCCCATTTCCCGTCGAATAATGAGATCTATGACAGAAAGAAAGCAAATAAAATATACAATGTAAAGTAACTGAGAAGAAAACTTTATACCAGGTCAAATGCTGTAAAACGCCTGGTTTCGTTAATAATACTACGGTTTGTATCACAGTCAAAGTTGCAAATTCGAGTAGGGAGCCTTGCCCCTCCGTATGGGACAGAGAGAACGGGCCGAGCCTGCCAGCTGCAGGCAGGTGTTGATACAGGCTCAGTCGCTAGAGAAAATTAAGTGGCCCACCCCACGTGACGCCTTAGATACCACACCTTCTTCTGCCCACAAACTAGCTAAAATTACAATAAAAATCCCAGCCTCGTGACATTTGGGTCTGTCGATATCAACGTCGCCAAAGATTACCGACGCAACCTGCCAAACGAAAAAGACAGAGCCTTTTCACATCAGCGACAATGGCCCCCACCGCGAGCTCCGGCGCGAAGAAGCAGAAGAAGAAGTGGTCCAAGGGAAAGGGTAAGCTCACAATATCCTGTTTGCCCTGATTTTCGCAGCCTTGGTCACGATCGGGACGGGGCGAGCTTTGGCTGAGAGATGGCTCATGAAACTTGGCTGACATCGCGCTACCCATACAGTCAAGGACAAGGCCCAGCACGCCGTCCTGCTTGACAAGACCACCTCCGATAAGCTCTACAAAGATGTCCAGTCCTACCGCCTTGTCACAGTCGCCACCCTCGTCGACAGACTGAAGATCAACGGCTCCCTAGCGCGGCGATGCCTGAAGGATCTCGAGGAGAAGGGCCAGATCAAGCCGGTGGTTACGCACAGCAAGATGAAGATCTACAGTATGTTGAGAATGTTGGGTTGCTCGAATCCATCCGCTGACACTGCAATAGCCCGGGCTGTCGGTGCTTCGGACTAAACCCGGCCATCTCGCGATACGATGATGAATACAAGCTCGGCTGACACGGGCTTGACGGGCCGGCCGGCTGATCATGAAGAAGATCTCACTGGGTCCAGGCATTTGATCCACGGCGTAGCATTGGGACAGGTCACGGTTTATGGCTTTTGCAGTCGGATCTTCTACAGATAAGGTGAATAAATAGACCCGGATACGTCTGCCCACCACTTCCTATGTTCCATCGAATGATGTGAAGACTGTGGATATTGCTTTGGATCGACCCCAGACTCGCGGCTCTATATATCACATAAGGACTTCCTCTCCCCTTGAAGGCTATATCACTTGCTTAGGGGACCGCTGGTTAACCGCATGGCACGCATGCCCATCCGAGAGTAACTCTTATAGGGGAAGTGGACTACCTGAATCCAACTCGAAAACAACCATCGTAAACGCCAGAAGGTTGGGTCCCATGGCCAGGAACTCTGCCACTCCAGCTGAAGAGGGGTTACCAGATCTGCATTGAACAGCCCTTGCTAACTTCATCTGCGTCATTCTCGTTGTAAAGGAAGCTTGCTAGAGCCATAGACCGAATCGATTCTGAGCTTACCTATATTCCTCCTGAATATGGGGTCTGGCCGGGGATATTTGAGTGATTGATCTTGCTAATTCGACTTTTAGAAGCAGTTAAGATGCCAACCCAATTGAAGAGATATGATAGCTCATGCACATAAAAATGGTGCCTGGCATAACGAAGTTCAAGTCTACGTATCCCCTAATTTCTGGCATTCGACGTCTTCGCTGATTATGGCAAACCTTTTCTAAACCATCGTGGCTAGTGTTGGCTTTCGTAAGAAACCCCGACACAAACGACAAACCCCGGGATAACTACCTCGCAAGTACAAATCTAAAAGTCAAGGGTGATCGCCTTGGCAAAGGACCAAGGGATAGCCGCTAGAGATCCACCAGTTAAAGCCGAGTAGAAAACTTGACTCGGGAGGGAAAAAGGACTAGCCGTCATAGGCCAATGGCCGAGTCTTCGTGACGTTTTATAGCGATATGTGCCTGCGCCGTCTCCCCGAGTCTTTTTTTTTTTTTTTTTTTTTTTTTTTGGCCTTGCTAATGGGGGCAAAATGATTATAGCATCGAGCTGAACATGGCAGCCCACTTAATACATACAATACATACCGTAGCTTGATACCCGAGCCTAAGGGACGTCCCGTACATGTGCCGCAGGACAGAGGTCCGTAGATTTGTGAAATACGGATATCTTGGGTGCCTCATTAGGAAGTTAAGGAGGTATTAGGCTTATGTACATGCTAAAGGTTCTGCTGAATGTTTAGCTTTTGTAGTTGGCTGTCGGTGGTAAGGACAGCATATCAATTGGCGGGATTCCGAGATTATCCGGTGGCCAATGTTTGTTGTCCGTAGCATTCTTTTGACTTCAGTCTTCAGCACAAGGTTCGTGCTTTTAGAGACCCACTCCACGTGACCGTAAACTGCAGGTGGCCTTCGGGGGCAACCGTGGACCTTGGAAGTACAGCAATAATGGGTGTTTAGGTACCGAAAGGTTGGCAGGGAGCCCTTGTAGAGTTAGCGGCGGGTCCGACCCCCGGGAAGAGTCGCTTGAAAAAAAAGCTGCGCTCACTGCAGCTTTACCGCTAGGAATTTTTTTTCCCTCTCCCCCCCAGAGCCCACCAGTCGCAGTAGAAATATTTCTCTCGACCTGCAACCTCAACCATCCTTCCTTCATCTTTTTCATTCCATCCATCTCCCCACTCAGTTCTTTCCTTTCTCACAGGTCAAGGTGTCCTTTGATCAAAGCAGTCAAGATGTCTCCGCCTGAGCAACAGAAGGTCTTGGGCATGCCGGTAAGTCATTCGGATTTTCCCAAACACAAAATTTCCCTCGCATATCCGACCCGGTCTCCGATAGTCGACGATGAAGGGTATCGTGACCGCAATCTCGCGTACCTCCGCCCGTCTCAATTGGACTCTCAACATCATCTCTGCCTGCTTTTGCAGGTTAAAAAGAGATGATCTGGGGGATTAGTAACGGCGTTGCAATGCGCAGCTGCAAAATTTTCCCGTTGCGCAGATCACATGTAAATGTAATGCTGAGCTCCTACTAACATGCTTGTGTAGCCCTTTATGGCCGACTTCTTGATGGGTGGTGTCTCTGCCGCCGTCTCGAAGACCGCTGCTGCCCCCATTGAGCGTGTCAAGCTCTTGATCCAGAACCAGGTACGTTTTTAGCTTGTAAACCTACCCGCGAACTCTCGCCGGCTCGGACGACCGAGTCCACGGTTCATGACAGATTGGAAAATTTCATCAAACTTATCGAACCAAGCGGAGCTTCGTAATGGGGAGGTGATGAGAAAACTCTCAACGCAAGCCCACTGACATCAAATACAGGATGAGATGTTGAAGTCCGGTCGTCTCGACCGCAAGTACGCCGGCATCGGGGAGTGCTTCAAGCGTACCATCGCCGATGAGGGTGTTATGTCCCTGTGGCGTGGTAACACTGCCAACGTCATCCGATACTTCCCGACCCAGGCTCTGAACTTCGCTTTCCGTGACAAGTTCAAGAAGATGTTCGGCTACAAGAAGGAGAGGGATGGATACGCCAAGTGGATGGCTGGTAACCTGGCCTCCGGTGGTGTAAGTTTTCGTCAACTCTAGCGACTGTCTCCTGATCTCCGCTAATTACATCGTTAAGGCTGCTGGTGCCACTTCCCTCCTCTTCGTCTACTCCCTCGACTACGCTCGTACGCGTCTTGCTAACGACGCCAAGAACGCCAAGAAGGGTGGTGACCGTCAGTTCAACGGCCTGATTGACGTCTACCGCAAGACTCTCGCCTCCGACGGTATTGCTGGTCTGTACCGTGGTTTCGCTCCTTCGGTTCTCGGTATCGTCGTCTACCGTGGTCTGTACTTCGGTATGTACGACTCCATCAAGCCTGTCGTCCTGGTCGGTCCTCTCGCGAACAACTTCCTTGCCTCTTTCGCTCTCGGTTGGTGCGTCACCACTGGTGCCGGTATCGCCTCGTACCCTCTCGACACCATCCGTCGTCGTATGATGATGACCTCCGGTGAGGCCGTCAAGTACAAGGGCACCATGGACGCTGCCCGCCAGATCGTTGCCAAGGAGGGTGTCAAGTCCCTGTTCAAGGGTGCTGGTGCCAACATCCTCCGTGGTGTTGCTGGTGCTGGTGTGCTCTCCATCTACGACCAGCTCCAGGTCCTGCTCTTCGGCAAGGCCTTCAAGGGCGGTTCTGGTTAAGCGCTCTCACGACTATAAAGGACTATAGACGCGGGAGGCGTGGTCATGTAATACCCTGACCTGGGCGGATCGCTCAGGAGACATGACACGGGTTGCGAAAGGGGGGGTATGAGCGGAAAGTTGGTACAGGCATCACTTCGTCGTGGCGTTCCTGGAACAACTGGCTTTTGCGGTCTTGCGAAGCTGGCAAAGGTGGACATATTCAATACCCTGCCGGCTGCTCATCCGCTGTAATTTAGATCTTTGGCAATTCCCTTGGCTGTATTCTTGCCGCTTTTTACTTGCATCTCTGCTGATTTCCCTTTATGTTGGGTGTTTTGATCGGGCTGCATACGACTGATAGACATCTGAATGCTGAATGCAAGTTGATTGACCAAACAAAATACGAAGGCATTGCATCTCGTGTCCTGTGAATCAAACAACTTTTCCTGGTTTTCTACAAGATCCTAATCATTCGGGTATCATCCTGTTCTACCTGATGTATGATCCATAGCAGTCTTGGGCAAGATCTATCTTGCTGACGTAAGTTCCCAAGACCCCCATCATATTTATTTACATAGTATGTTCGGATAACAGAGCCTCGCCAAGTGCCAACCAGTTGCCAATACTCATTCAAAGTGACCATGGTAAAGTCGCGTTAGACGCGTTAAGTGGGCTGCTAAGGACCGCATCCTCCACCCTCTGCCGACCTACCAACGTACTACTATGACGTCCATTATACCGTCTACAACCAAAGTCAAGTGCCAAGTCATTCTTTCATTCTCCCTTACTCACGAACTGCCTGAATATTGGAAGCAAGCATAATGCCGCCGAAACAAACGACCACGGCTTCCCGGGGCCGTGGGTCAACCTCTGCTTCCGCCGCAGCAGGGTCCTCCAAGTCGAAGCCAACCTCTTCCTCCTCGCGCGCGACGCAAAAACCCGCCAAGGCATCGCGAGCCGCCAACTCGGACCTCAGCGACTTAGACGTATTCGCCGAAGACGCGGAGGAGGAAGAGGTACGCCCACCACGCCAGAAGCAACAGCAGCGGCAGCGGCGCCCCCGGACGGAGGAGGAAGGTGCCATGGACGTCGACGAAGATATGGTGGGCGATGGTGGCGATGTCCATAATGACGACGACGAGGAGGACGACGCGCCCGAAACGATCCCCCCGGACCTCCTGACGCGCCTGCTGCACGAGTTCTTCGAGAAGGAGGGCACGCGCATCTCCAGGGACGCCAACGCCGCCGTCGCCAAGTACATGGATATCTTCGTGCGAGAGACGATCGCCCGGACGGCGGTTGAGAAGGAGAGCGGGTTCCTCGAGGTGGGTTTTGTTGCTGTTACTCGGACTCCCCGGGGTTGAGTTGGGTGTCTGGCGGGACTGAGCTGAACTGAGCCGATACGGTGAGCTGGCTAGCTGACTTTGTGGTTCCAGGTTGAGGATCTCGAGAAGGTCGCGCCGCAGTTGTTACTTGACCTGTGAGGCTCGTGATTGCGAAAGAGTATGCTACGGGGTCTGGACACCGTGTTTTTCATTCGCTAGAGATGGCCACTTGTCGAGTCGAGTTTACATCGTGAGATGACATTGGTGCACTGAAGGTAGGTCCGGTGTGCGTCTAGGAATTCTTCTAGCGGAACACTGACTAAGGTGCTGGCTAGCAAGGGCAAACTCCCGCCAACGCCAAAGCATAGTCGAGCGGGCTAAGAGAGGACATCTCCGATAATGGGGGCACAAAGCCTACAAGTCCTGGTCTAATTGATGGTTACATCCAATTCAGGGATAGCTGTCATCCCTCGTCAGTCCGGAATCAGGTTAGGGGATAGCTCTTCTAGCACACCTAATGAGCTTCGGGCGGATAAGGCTCCTTTCAGGCTTCGAGCATACTATAACGCCTACTTGATATCCTCCAGCCTCGAGAGCATACTGGGACATGGTTAAACAGCCAGCGTGGTTCAGTGCCATTTGCAAGCTGTCTGTCGATGACGAATTGTACGAGAAGTCTATGCCATTGCATCAACTAGGTTGGATGGCCTAAGCGCTAACCACACTGTCCACGAAACCATTGAGGTGCGCTGAGAATGAGTGGATCGTCCCATATGGTATGCCAAGGAAGCTTGAGCATATTTAGAATCCTGTTATTTGTGGTAGGCGATGCCGTCCGGAACCAGGTAGTTACAGCTCTGAAAATGCTCGAATAATTAAACCCTCTTATACTATCTCGGTTGATGCATGTTGCTTCCGCTCGGGTTTAATAAAATATAAGATCTGAGATCGAGTAGGAAAATTGCAAAAGAACAACCGGTGCACGCAACTAGTGCCTTGGTTTGGGGTTACCCGAGTCTTCCAGATATGGTATCCTCGATATGATACATAGCCAACGCTCCTCAGTCGGGACTGCCTTCTTGCACCACAACTAACCAGGTAGATCATGACACTCGTCGCGATTTGATTTTGATCGCCTGGGTCTTTGTGATTTATAAGGGGTGTCCACGTCCTGATCCCGCATCCTAACATCTAAGATATCTCCCCCCAAAGCATCTTCTGTCGTCATAGTATTTGAGGACATGAAGGGCTTAAATGGAAGTCGAGTACCCGTCTCGAATGCGGGCCGAATACTATCCTGGAACAAAGTTGAACTGCTTCAACGAGCTAGAAAATATCAGCAGGTGCCCAATCGAAGTTGATTGCATTGAGCTGTAAAATGTGCACACTCCACGGCGACCGTTGTAGTGTCGCCTCCAAGCAAGCCCAAGCAAGGCTTGCAAGCTCTTTTTGCCCAGGAGATGGCCTCCATAAGAATGAGTGGATCCTACTTGCCGCGTCTTCTTCTTGACAGCCGCGCCGTCACATCTTTACCAAGGTTCGGCTCTCTCGTGCTCGGATCTGCTCGACACTCTAGTCGAAGCACTCACCTATTTGGCTGAAGGCGGGAAAGCGTCAGATTCACGGTCTACTACGAAGTAGGAGTGGGATTGTCCCTTAATACCAGGCATCACGAATTGGCCCGATCACTCTCCCGGTTAATAAATCACATTTCGATTCAGGGAGAACGACGGCTATGTATTCCTGAAAGGTACGCATCTGAGAGCGTCTCGTTTTCCGTCGGGCATCATCATAACAAAGTCTCCGGAGAGAATCGAACAGACGGATATTTGAAGCCATGTGTCCTATCCCTCTGAGCCGTACCGAATTTTGACGGCCGAACGCTGATGTCAGATAACTCCGGCCTCCGAAGCTCTGGTAACGGCCTGGTTTCAAAACCGGTGCTGCTGCATCAGTGCGGTAGATACGTCGCGATGCCGGTCAACAGTTCCCAGAATGTCGCCAGAGGTGCTCTTCCAGCCGTGTTTTGCGTTTGTTGCGAAATTAGAAGATGCATTGAACTGCAGGCGGCAGACACCTATTATGCGAATTTGCCAGGAAACAGGAGGGGCCGTGGTAACAAAGTCGAGTATTATATTCCAGAGAGAAATCAACACACACTTTAGGAAAGGCGACCATGTCAGCAACCCTCTATGTTATGTCGGGAATCTGCTTCCTCTTGGTCAAATCCTCATGTACGAAAGAGCCCAGTTCTCTCTCAGCCGGGTCTCGGCTGACTCTTGAACCCGACGTCGAAGGTTTTGATCCCTCCGCGAGATGCAGGTCCTATTACTAGATGGCACGGGTCACCGTACTATCAGGACTGCTGGTCAGCGGCTGCAAAGATCCGAGGAACTCATGGAACTAGGTCCAAGCCACAATGGCTTCAAGGGTCTAGCAAAGGAAATTGAAGTGCTATAATAGGAGACTTATAGTTAGCAAACGAGGTGTGCGACGAAATCAACCGCCATCTTGGCTATAGAATCAGCGGAACTTCGTTGTGCGCTCGAGACCGCTAGCGCTCTAGATCGTAGGAGTAGTACAGAGTCCTCCTCTCTAAGCGCAAAGCTATCTAACATGGCTGTTAGAGTAGTGTTATGACACCCAGGATCACTTCAGATATTGTCAGGGAAGCAGTGCGCCATGAGGCCCTAGTTTCGTCTGCTTTCCCCTTTTAGTGCATGTCACAGGGGGTGAATGCGACAAAACGGGGATGGGATGAAACCAAGCGTGGTTTTGCTGGTGTCACAGGCCCGGTTTGAGCCCCCGACAATCCCCCGACAATCCCCCGGCTCCTCCACAAGCGACCCCTGTCGCTTTTTCTCCTAGCGCCTAAGTTTATTTCGGCTACACCAACGCCCGTTCAACAACAGCCGCATTTTCCGGTGAATTTCAGCCAACGGATTCTCTTCGGCTCGACCCTTCTGCCGTGCTATCGCTGGCGAAGTCGATATTTTTGTCTCTCGGAGAGTTCGATGCCGCTCTTATAGCGCTCGGAAAGGGCTGGGTAAACCTGGGTTGAGTAACATGTAGCTGGCTGGGCTGAGCTGAGCCGAGCTGAGCCCAAACGCGAGCTGCGCTGAATTCCCCTGAAACTAACTGTATTGAAATTTCAGTATCTTACAAAGCATTACAAGAGCCACCAGGTTTCAACTCCGTAAAACTATGAAGTATGAATCCGGAAGATATAGATAGATGCGAGTTCGATCACGGGAAGTGAACTCTCCAGACGTTGTCCATGCGATGATGTTACTGCGGACGGAAGTGCCAAGAGTATCGTGGCCAAGCGCAGAGGCGACCATAGTAACCGCCATATTACCATAGCTTCATCAATGGCTGTGCAAGCGGTAATCTCTTTCGGCTCGTCAAGTTTCCTTCCACTAAGAGGCGCGGCAATGTTTCAATGAGAGGTCTGGCTAATGGCCAAAACGTGTTTCGAGTATCTTTTGAGATCTTAGCTCCAAAACCCCTGCCCCCAACCCCAGACACCAGACCCGTCAAGGGGGGCATGGACATGGGGTCGGTTCACCATTAGGCGATCATTCATAGCTCGAAGATATTCATAAATTCATGCTGCCCTCGTTCGCATTTGGACCTATTTCTCTCTCCTCTTCTCCATTCCTCTAAGTCGATACTGAGTTATCATCCATCGTTTACCTTTTTTCTTTCTTCACTTTCTCCTTCTATCTATTAACTTAATATTCTTGAGGCTAGACCTCCGAAGCGCGAGTCGCTCTATTACAACGTCCTCCTAAAGCCTTGGAACCTCTTTTTTCATCAACACTCTCTGCATTCTTACTAAGTAAACCACACTTAAAAAAATTCAAAGATGTATTACACAACAGCCTCTTTCTTGGCCCTCCTGGGACTGGCCTCCGCCCAAACGCTGCACGTTGTCTCGGTATCAGGCGAGGGTGACTGGGCGCTCAAATTCAGCCCCGACAACATCAAGGCCGCTGTCGGAGACATGATCCAATTCCAGTTCAGAGCCGGCAATCACAGTGTCGTGCAGTCGAACTTCGACAACCCGTGCGAGCCCATCAAGATGCACACCGGCGCCGAGGGCTTCTACTCCGGCTACCAACTGGTCGCGGCCAGCGAGGAGATGGACATGATCCCCACCTACACCGTCATGGTGCAAGACGAGAACCCCATGTGGGTGTACTGCTCGCAGGGCCAGCACTGCCAGAACGGAATGACCATGGTAGTCAACGAGAAGTAAGTAGCCATTTAGACATCACGTCACAACCGGAGAACGAGCTGCTGACATGACCCCAAAGCACGGCTGCCAACTCCTCCCGGAGCCTGGACGAGTACAGGAGGCTCGCTGCCGAGGCCCCTGACAACTTGGCTGGCGACGTCGAAGGCATTGGCGGCGAGACCGGCACTGTGCCCGAGCCTACTGAGCCTGGAGATGATGAGACCGAGGCCCCGGGTGACGAGGAAACACCAGCCACTCCTGGAGATGACGACACAACTGTTGGCACCCCGGGCGAGGAGACAACATTAACCCCTGGTTCCGATGCCACGCCAACAGGGACTGCCGGCGGTGCATCTTCGGGCACCGATGCAGCAGACGGAGCATCCACGTCCATCGCGCAAGTCGCGGGGGGCAGCATGGTCACCGTCACGAGCCCGATGGGCTTCTTCGCCCTGGCCGCAGCCTTCTTCATGCTATAAGTGGATCCTATTTGTTTCTTGGACACCCACTTCTTTCTTTACGGATAGCCACGGGGGTTTCGGGCGGCCTACGGCATAATGATGGCTGGCCGTAAGGTCTAGCGCGTGGCCTCGGTGTTAAAATACTCGTCCATTAGATAGGGCGCGGATTTCTGGTTGGGCCGCTGTATGATGGAAAGATAATCGCCTGGGTTGGCGCGGATTGTAGGCTGCTGTGCATGTAGAGTTCCATGGCTTATATAATATACCCATTTGCATGACCTAGACGCAAAATATCCGGGAGTACTTCATGATGACGCCGTAACCTTGCTGTTTCGTTCCGAGGCGCATCAGGTTGATAGTTGGCCGCAGCCATTATTCATGATGCACCGTAACATCAACGTCTGTAGTCTACTGGATTGAAGAGGAGTTTTATACGTAGTATCCCGTTGTCTGCCTGTAATCCATCAGGAAGGAGGCAGTCTAGCCCAGCGACTTTATTTGTCCTCGGGAATTTTTCTCTTCTTCCTTCCCTTCGCCGCCGCCTCGCACAGCTCCCTCCGCGGCTCCTTCTCCAACCAGTCCTTATCCCGCTTCAGGTACCCGACCTTGGGGTACCTGGGGTTGTTCTCGAAGAACTTGACCCAGTGGTCGAGGGCCTCGCGGACCTCGCGGAGCGCCTCCTCGCGCTCCCTCTGCCGCAGCGCGGCCAGCTCCTCGGGAGTCCAGTGCGCGTCGACCTCCGGGTCGTCAAGGGGCAGGAACATGTCCTCGACCCCGCGCATGTCGACCGTCCGGTCCTCGGCGAAGCACCCCGTCACGAAGGACCGCGCCGCGTCCGTCCCCGCGAAGAACTGGTACCCGCCCCCCGGCCCGTAGATCCGCCGGTTCGACGACACGTCGTAGATGGTCCCGTTGATCGCCAGGTACAGCGGCTTCGACTCGTTGCGCCCGTCGAACTCGGCCAGCTCCTCGAGCGTCATGTAGACCGGACCTCTCTGCATTAGCGAGGAAAAAGGAAATTGTCAGCCATTGAACTTATTCCGCCCGTTCCCATTCACGTATTTACGTACCAGTTGGGTTCTCCACCACTGCGCGCTCAAGTACTTGGGCGGGTGGCGCAGCCCCCAGGTGAAGGACTCGCCGCCCGAGACGAGGTAGCTGAGCCCGCAGGACGCGACGACGAGGAAGGTCAGCACGCGCAGCACGTCCAGCCAAGGGCTGTAGCCGTCCTCGTCCTCGACGCGCTCCCTAGGCGCCCGCCGTTTTTTCTCCTGCCGCGTCTGCTCTATCTCCTCGGCCTCGTCCGTGTCGACCTCCTCAACGGCAGGCGCCCCCGCATCCGCTGGGGCTGCTTTGGCCTTGCGGTTCCGCACGGAGCCCCCTGTTTCTGTCATTCTGGCCTCTTTCTTTTAGAGGCAGCCCGTTTGAAGGATCGTTATGGGAGTGGGGTCGGAGGTCACGAAGGGGCGAAAGCAAAAGCGAAGGAAAAGTAAAGACAAGGGGAGGGAACTATGAGAACTTTTACGAGGCGAGACGTGGCTTCATCACCAACTACGGGGATGGAGAGGTGTTGCTGCGCTCTTCGCTGCGTCATCTGTTCGCAACTGTTTTCGGGTCTCGGCGCCAAGGTCGCCGCCAGTGATTTAGGCTGAATGGTCGATCCAGGAGCCCTCGGCCACCCAATCATTTAGGGCGCAATACTAAGAATTACCCACCTATTTAATTCCGATTCAGCGGGACTCGCAGGTGTACGAAATAGTTCCCCCCGTTCCGCATAGCACCCTACTCTAGCACTGGATTGTCTCTTTAGGGTAGGCTTGGGCTGATGATGCATTGCGCATTCACCGAGAATATGTCCAACTCGTGTGAAACGAACTGGCTACTCAACTCAGGCCCAGACCGAGCACGACGATGGGCCCACGACTGGCTAGGAGGACGTGAGTTCCAGACTTCCTAGCTCACTTGGGTGGTGTACAGGGGTCCCTTTCTACTTCGCGTAGAATACGGATGGGACCGGTGAATGGGATAACGCTGGCGGCTGTCACCACGCTCGATGAGTTACGGCAGCCAACATTTCCATATGACGGGGCCTCTTCAGAGCCTAAACGTTGCCATTGATTCAGGTACCGTCAACCAGTGTGACACTGATCGTGCTTGGCCAGAAACTTGTATTCCGCCAAATGAGTAGCGTGGTTGATGGGGGTTGGATCTCGAAGAAACCCGTGCCACCCGTACCCATATCCACGGACAGGATACTGTGTAGGGGATCGAGGACCCTCATCCGCCTGTCGACGTTTCCGCTCAAGTATGAGTTACTAGCTCATCCCGCTGCTTAACTCCTGGTATACACTACGTAGTATTATGTAGCCCCAGATCTACATGTACGGTTGATGAAGCAAGTCGTTGGGGTCCATCTAGTGATGGCCAGTTATCGGCCTCTACCACCAGTGCCACGATAAGGAGAATTATTATGAGTAGGTGATACGAGGAATAGAAGCAGTTCCTTGAAATAACATCTGGCATACATGGTGGAAGTCCAGTACTGAAGATACATTAAGGATCAATCGTCCCCTGGAGTTTCGAAAGGTAGTGGGCCGAGTTGTACTTGAAACGAATGAGGACGAGGGACGTACACTTGATTGCATATGCCATAGGCCAAATCCCGTTATCTTCAGGAGCACTAGGCTCCAGAGCTCTCATCTGCCATTATGTGGCAGACTCCTTTTTTTCTCCTGGTACGGGCTAATGGTAATTGACAGGCTGCTCTTGACTTCCGAAGCACCGCTTTAGACACGGCATGTATTTCCTCAAGGCAAAAGCAACTGTTACTAGGGGAACCAGGAGATAACATATACGGAGTCTCAACATTATATTAGCGGGGAAGTAGAACCTTTCCTGGTACGATCCATACTTCAAATACCCAATATCGATCCTGAGGGAAAGGAGAGTTATTGGGGGTCTAGCTTCTTGAAATCTTGGCGGTCACTGCCAGCTGCCAGATAAGTGCAGGATCCTCTGCATCGTGATTGGCCAGCTTTATCAGATAGAGCAAGTGGGGAAGTCGAGCCCTATTCCTACGGCTTTTCGCTAATTTTGTCACCCACCAAGGCCCTTTCGAAAATTGTCCTATGAGCCGAACCTAATCCGAGTTCTTCGCATTGAATCTCTGGGTGCCCGTGACAAAAATTCCAGCCAGCCCTCAATCCCGCTACGACGTTGTGACCTTTTCAACCACATCACCACCACTAAGTCGCATTCGACCAGTAACCGCGAAAATGTCTGACGGCGGCGAGATTGAGGTCGAGACCTCCACCTACCAGGTCCTTCCCAAGGACGTCACGGCCGAAATTGGCAGCATCAAGTTGTTCAACCGATGTATGTTCCTGCAATTATAGCTTCGACGACGACGACGCCAGTACCGTGTCTAACTATTCTCGCCAGGGAGCTATGAGGACGTTGAGATCCGCGACATTTCCCTAACGTAAGTCGACTACGCGACCTTAAAAAAACGAAGGGTTTCATGGGCTTGAAGGTGGAAGGGAGTTTCGAGCAGCGACAAACAATAATTGCCATTTCGAGCCGGCATGAGAGGACGCAAGAGGGAACTATGGAAGCTAATCAATGTCACCCCGCAGCGACTACATCCAGATCCGATCCCCCGTCTACCTCCCTCACTCCGCTGGCCGATATGCCGCCAAGCGATTCCGCAAGGCCAACTGCCCCATCATTGAGCGCTTGACCAACTCGCTCATGATGCACGGTCGCAACAACGGCAAGAAGCTCATGGCTGTCCGCATCGTTGCGCACGCCTTCGAGATCGTAAGATGACTCGACCGGGGACGGAAAATGGTTCGAGATTCTAACACCTGACAGATCCACCTAATGACCGACCAGAACCCCATCCAGATCGCCGTCGACGCTATCGTCAACTGCGGCCCCCGTGAAGACAGCACCCGAATTGGTTCCGCCGGTACCGTCCGAAGACAAGCCGTCGATGTTTCGCCCCTCCGAAGAGTCAACCAGGCCATTGCCCTGCTCACCATTGGTGCCCGCGAGGCCGCTTTCCGCAACGTCAAGTCGATTGCCGAGTGCCTGGCTGAAGAGCTGATCAACGCTGCCAAGGGTAGCAGCAACTCGTACGCCATCAAGAAGAAGGACGAGTTGGAGCGTGTCGCGAAGAGCAACCGATAAAGAGGGTGTCCTTTCTTGGGTTTCTACGGCGTGGACAATCTGGGCTTCTTACACCTTGCGTTTGTGCGTTACTGGTCCAGGCGGGATGTGGTCTATGGCACTACTAGTCATATAGGGCTCGTAAAATAAAAGCTCTGCTCGGAAATGAGCAAAAGAATTAACATGATTCAAGATACCGTATTTGTATCGCGCATAAGAGGTGGCCATGAACGTCTAAATTTAGAGCTAGCTGCGAGGGTATAAAAACAGAAATGCAGCCTCGAGGCTCAAAAGCCAATGTCTACCAGCGCAACCTAGACCTTCTCTACCCCGTGGTCCTCCCTTATACCGTGGGGATCTTATCCTTAATGTTGAGTCGTAATGCCATGCCTACATGAGGTATACCCTCTTCGTACCATTTGCCCATCCCCTCATCGACCTTGAAACCCCACTTCTCGTAGACCTTTGTCACGGACTCCTGCGCATGGCATATCACCAGCCCGTTCCACTTGGGTATCTCGCTTGAGGCGCCGGCCTTCAGCTGGTCCATCCCCAGCTCCGTGACGCTCGGGTTGAAGTACGTGGGGTGCTCCTCCAGCCACTTCCGCGCCGCCCTCCAGATCTGGCCCGCGATCCTGTGCCCCCGGAACTCGGGGATCACCGCCATCCGGCCGACCTTGACGTACGGCTCCCTCCCGTCGTGGTACGTCGTCGCGCGGTCCGTGCCGAACGGCATCGCCGAGTTCTGGCGCTCCTCGTCCACCGCCGAGCTGTGGTGCTTCGTCAGCGCAGGGGCCTTGGGGGCGGCAGTCTGCTGGTCTCCTCCTCCTCCTCCTGCGCCTGCTTCTCCACCCGCCGCGGCGGACGCGGATTGCGGTGGTCGCTCCCGCAGCACGTTGCCGACGTACCACCCGCCGTCCTGCGGGTGCGGCGGGTGCGGGAACGGCACGACTCGCAGGGTGCCGATGGGCTGGCTGCGCGTCTCGGAGCGGCGGGGGCGTACGACCTCGCCTGTGGCCCCGTCGCGCTGCTCGGGCTCCGTCGTCTCGTTCACCGACGCGTACATGACCCAGTGGCACGACCGCGGGTCGTCGGCGTCGAGCTCGTTCTCGAGCGGCACCTTCTGCTCCCGCACGAACACCGCCTCCCTCACCTCCATCGCGTCGCAGAACACCTTCGGCACGTGCGCCGGCTGCTGGTCGTGCGGCCGTGTGCGGTCGTAGTCGTCGAGCTTTGTCGGCTCTTGCAGCGCGATGAACGGCGTACCCATCTTCTGCCTTTTCTCTTTCGCGGCTGTTGCTGTTGCTACTGGTGGTGTTGGAGTTGACAAGGCTATTGTGGACTGTTGTTGGAAGATTGTAAGGCCCGAAGGCTGAATAACTGGCTCAAAATATCGTTGTTTGCTACCAGGTTGTAGGTCTTTGGCAGGCGGTCTTCCCGAGTTGCACGGCGTTTGATGTCGATGACTAACGCCAGCCGCTGATTGCACAGTTTCCCTGTAAGTGACTCAGAACTGCAGGTGAAGCAAACGGCGAGCCTCAGAAGAAAAGATTCAGCTGTGTAAAACAGGTGCGTTCAGGCTTGAAGATGTAGGTTGAAAAGTAGAGAAGTGTCTAGAATTGCTTGATGTGGTCGGAGGGCATGGAAATGCAGGTGCGGCTCCGAAGCTGCACGGGCCGACTGGCTTCTTTCGCCACCGGAACTCCGCATGTGGCGGAGCCGACCTGTGGGAGTCTGAAGCCGGCGATCGACAAACAGATGGTTGTTTCTTTGAAAGACCGAAGACTCAGAACTAAGACCTTCTCCCGTGGGTGACATCCTGGAATAAAGCATAGAAGGCATAGCAATTCAATTACAACCGCAAGCCAAGCTAGGATCAAGCTATGGGGCATCCGCACCTCGTACAGAAAGTCATCATTCAAAAATGTGGCTCGGCAAACATATGTCTGTCACTTATTCTCGGCGAAAATTTCCCAGGCTGTCATGTATTCTCCATAGAGCTTTCCAAGCCCTTCGATTATCAGGTTGACGGTCCGCTCTGCAAGCTTGAGTTCGTGCACTATTCCAGCGCTATTTGGGCGTTGCTCCCGGGCATAAAGGATATCTGTGGGAGACTGCAAAGCCCCTGCTTAGGCTCAAATGCAGGATATATTTCCCAGGAATTGTGATCATTTCAACCCGCCACTCAGCAAGATGCTCTGGCCTGTTAGGTAGCCTGTTCGACAGATCATCGTAACTACATTGGCGCATTCTTGCCGGGTCCCGAGTCTTCCAACGGGGATATTTTTGACATCTCCCGGTGTACCCTCGACGAATTTCTCGTCTGGGATCATACCCGTGCCGCCGATCATCGCAGGGGCAAGATCGTTGACAGTAATCCCGAACCTAGCATGCTTCATGGCCAAATTCTTCATCATTCCGGACAGCCCGGCTTTGGATGCGGCGCTGTTCAAGTTGCAATTAGTAACAGGATGTTATAAAACGCGCGGTGAGAAGCTTTGAAGGAGTATTGTGTGCTACAAAGTTCTAAGAGCCGGGACGGCTTTGGGAAAAGGACATCGACTTACTATTGACATGCGTTGATGCCTCCGCCGATAGCGGCAATCGAGGAGATGAAGATGATCCGTCCCCACCCCTGGGCTTCCATATGAGGAATACTAAGTTTCGTGAGTATGAACGAAGCTCGCAAGTTGATATTGATCGTATGGTCAAACTCCTCTAAGCTCACGTCCAGGATGCCGCGAAATGCCTTGCCGTGGCCGGCATTTGAGATCAAGATATCCGGCCCCGCTTGACCATGTTGCGCCTTGATTTCGTCGAAGAGTTCCGCGATGGCGTCAGGCGAGCCCGTGTCAACGCGATGCACAGTGATCTTGCGGCCTGTGGCATCTGACTTGGTAAGCTCCTCGACCAAGATATCGATGGACTGGCGGTTTCGAAAGTACGTTAGAGCAAGGGATACGCCTTCACCCCACAGGTCTCGGGCACAGGCAGCGCCGATCCTGAGATGCGTCAGCGCTTTGGACTCGGTATGTTTTTACTTTGTGCTCCATACCCCCCCGAGGCGCCTGTGATGAGGGCTAAACGTCCCTTGATCTCATTGTCGACCTTGGCCATCATTGACGTATGTTATACCGAAAGCTGCTAAAGGCAAGTAACAATGTGGACAAAGTATAAGGCGAGGACTTCCGTTGGCCTTCATACAACGGTGCAGTTGTTGCCTTTAAGACCCGTGACACCACACACTGAAGCATATATGGATGAAGAAGAAGGATATTATCAGTTGACCTCCTGAGTGGTCCTGTCTAGAAAGAGAGGGTTATGAAGCCTCCTTATATACACATAAACAGCCATAACTGAGAGAAAGCGATACCGGCGATTCGAACAACGCATCCCACTAGTACAGTGGGTGTGCGAAAGTCTCGGTTTAGTCTCCACACCCCATATTTTCCACCACCACCTTTACAACTTTACTTATACGTGTTTTACTAATTCTTAAGAAAAGTGCTAACTAATTTAATTAATTATAAAATAAATATATTACGGATACTGTAAGTTATTTTAATATTTCGTATATTAACTATAAGCTTTAATTATAATTATAATTCGTTTAAATATATTATTTATTAAATTATTTAATATAACTTTTATAATTTTATATATAATAATTATAATAACAGAAAATAAATCTAACGTTTTTTTACATATATTTAAGCAATTTAAGTTTTAGTTCCTTTTATTAAATACGTTTTTAAATAATTTTTATACGTTTTCGACAAGGTTTAAATCGGGCAAATATAAGCGCCATTTTAATATTTCGAAAACATTTGTTCGAAGTTATTTTTTAGCGATTCGGGCGGTATAAATGGCAACGTTATTTTGCATAAGAATAAAACTTTTATCGAAATATTTACGAACGTATTCGTCGAGGTAATTACGATAAATATAACCGATTACTTTATTCTGGGCGGCCTTAAGGTTATTATTAAGGGTTATTAAAAAATTCCGTTTTCTATACCGGAAACTACCTTAGAACATTTACATTTGGCCGGTTTTTTATATCGGGGCTATATATATTTAGGTAATAAACGGGATTCTTTTATTCTAAAAAGAACCGTTAATAATTAACGTAATAATTAAAGGAAACATTTTTTTAACAGATTTTCCCGGCAGAAAATTTATTATAAGTCGTATATCCGTTTAATTATATGCTATTATTTATCCTTATTTTTAAATAAAATTTATATTCGTTCTTTTAAATATTCATAACTATTAAAAATATAATTAATAACATTCCAAAAATTATCGGAATAATTTATCAAATAATTTTAAACGACAAATTCAAATTAATTAAGCATTTTCCAGTAAATAATTAGGAAATAATTATTATTTTCTGGTAATATTCCGTTAAAAAACTTTCGTATCATTTAAAATAAAATTTAACCTTAACCGAAAATCCTTTTATATTAATAATTTTATTATAAAGCTTAAAGAAAATTAACTTATAACGTTAATATTAAATACTCCGTAATAAGCAGGAAACGGTATAAATCTTTTTTAAATTCGATCGGAATTAAATAAAAAAGGTATAAAAGTCCTTAAAAAAGAAATCGAAATTATTAAAGCAAACGTAAGAATTTTAATTTATCGGACAAATTTAACGTTTTTTTATAACTTTATAATTTGTTTAGTTTAAAAATTTAATCGTTTTTCGGTTATAAGTTCTTTTTCTTTTCCTTTTCCGGTTTCCGCGTTATATCTTTCCTTAACCTCTTTTTAATCAGACTTTTTAAGCTAAACTTTAATGGATTTCTTAAGGGCAAAAGTAAGTTATTATTAAAAAAAAAAGTATTATATTATCGATTAATTAAAGACTTTTTTTAATAAAAAGTAAATTATTTAATCCGGGTATTAATTTTGTATTAATTACTAACGGAAGTGGAATATACTATTTATTTTTCAAGCGTCGTTTTATATTATCGTTTTTATTAAATATAAATTTTTTTATACTTAATTAAACCTTAAGCTTTTCGTTAACTATTAATTAAAGAACGATTCAAATATAACGAGCTTAATAAATATTATTTTAAAAATGTAAATAATATCTAAAATAAGGTTTTAATATATAAATAATAATAATATAATAAATAATAAAGGGTTTATTCGTTTAAAAAATTTACGAACTTTTCTTTTAATTAAAAAACGGTATTTTTAATTAAAAACTTAAATTAATGAATAAAAAAATAAAATTAAATAAGTATTATTTATATAAAAAACCGATCGTTATATATCCATTCTTAATAAGTAATGAAATGGTGCAGGGTGCAGAGCCGAGGATGTGGGTCCACTAATCAGTTAGTTAGCATTACTTATATATTTCTAGGAGCTCTTTTTGCCGGGCGCAACCCCGAAACAGATACCACTCATCAAAATCATCAGACAGACTAGTTTCAATATCAAATTAATTACATTAACTTTAATTTTCTCTAAGACCCTGGGCTTATTCGTATCATTTTCAAAAATTTCGCATTAATTAAAACTAACTTTATCCCGCCCCATTTTATCTAGCTGCTAAAAAAAAAAAAACTGGCTTTAATTAACTACCAAAACAGCTCTCGATCTTCTGATAATAAAGCGGAATAAATAAAGTCTTAATTAAAAACGTACGACAGCAATTATACATAATCGCGATTATAATTATAATTACGGTTATAATAACTTAAACGGTATATAATTAACGGCCGCAATTATAATAATAACGCAATCCTTCGGACGATTAATAAAAAAGATTTATTAAATTAAGGCCTTATACAAAAATTACTTTATTTTAACGACGGCAAAAAAACATAAATGCATACAGGCAACCGGTTTCCGAACATAAATTAATTACCTAAATTCCGTACCAAATACGTAATTCGGATCATTATATATATTAACAAAAAAATTACGTAATAAAACAAATTATAAAATTTATTTAATAAAAGTTAAAAAAAATTAAAATTACGTTATTAACGACATAATTATTAAAATTTAAATTAATTAAATAAATAAAACGCTGATAAAATTAACGACATAGATAAAATAACAAATATAAACGAAAAAAGAAATAAGGTTATAAAATTACCCATTTTATATATAAAAAGAAATATCGAAAAAAATAACTTCCTTTAACATAATACAAAAACCAAATACGAAACGTTATAAAATATATTTTAAACTTTTCTGGCGTTAATTAAGCGGTATGTTATTTAATTATTAATAAATAATATTATTTGGAAATTTCTTTTATTAAACTTAAATATTATAATATTTAAGTTAATAACAAGGGTATTAATTAATAAATTAAAAAAACGCAATCAAATAACTAATAACGTAATAACGATCAGGATAAAACTATTCGGACGGATAGTAAAAAAAAAAATTTACTTGCTTTTTAAGTTCGAAAAAAAAATTTATACCGGAAATAATTATCGCAAATAATTATTTACCTTATGCTTAAACATATTTTATTCAAGATAACGTTTCGAAACCCAAATACTTTAAAACCCGGTAATATTAATTAATTTAAAATATATTTTAATAAATTTATTAAAAACTTATCGAAACTTTTCGAAATTATTATCCAGCTTTAAAACTTATGACATAAATTATTATTAATACCACATTTTTTAATCTTTCGAAATTTTTTTTAAATACGATTATTTAATACCGACTATTAAATAATCCTTACGATAATAAACTTAACGATATTAAACCCTAAAATAATAATAATCAAACCGGATCTTTAAGATTAATTAAAAATATAAATATTTAAATAAATCTTAAAATCGTAATTAATATACCTAAAAAATAAAACCTTATATTAGCTTAAAGGTCGTTAAAATTATTTATAAACCTTACGGTACTTATATTAAACATTTCGCCCTTTAATACGACTAATTAATAAAAGCTCGATTTTTTTGCGAATATCATAAATAAGTTTTCGTTTTTTATAATTTTTCCGGACTTATTTACTTTCCTTAATTTTCGCTTTTTAAATACCGGAATTATGGACTAACTTATATGACGGCAATGGCAATTAGCGAAAGCACAGACCACTACCAATAGGTAGTTAGGGCTGGAGAACGCACAGCTTACTTTTTCTATATTTATCTTAAAATCAAGCTTCCTTTTCTCTGTTTTATTTTTTAACTTAATATTCCATAATACAGGTAGCCCATATTAGAACTTTGCCTTTAGGATTTTATCTTATGCCGTAACATAATATTAAGCTTATTTTTAGCCTAAAAAAGTATTAAAATATCCCAACTGAACGAATTAACCGACGGGTACTTATTGTTATATATGTACGGACCTAGTAATCTATAATTAAAACGTTTGGTAATACGTAAATTAATAAATACTTACGATAATACGAAATGCCGAAAAACGCGCCGCCGTAATAATAAGAACCGAGAATATGGTAATAATCGAAAGCCGAAAATAAGTACAATTTAATTTCGAAAATTTCGAATTATTTGTTTAACGTAAAAACTGACAAATAAATACGATTTTATGCTAACGATTTATAAAAATATAAAAATTTTTACGATAAATTAAAAAATTAATTAAAATTAAACGATTTAATAATAACGAAAATAACGAATTATATTTTATCGAATTAATCGATAACGTTTTTTAATTAAGGATAAAATTTAAATACGTCGATATACGTTTTATATTAATAATATTTTAAATACCGATATTACTTAAAAGGTTGCCGGTTTAAATAACCTTTATATTAAAAAGGCTAAAAAATTAATAATATTTTTTAAAATTTTTATACCGATAATAAAAAAAATAAATATTATATTTAACGGCTTTATAATATATAAATAATAAACGTTTTTAATAAAAAAATACTTAAAAAATATATTACGAAATAAAATTACGAATTATTTTAATAATTATTTAATATAAGTAAGTAATTTAAATTTATTAAATTGTTACCGGTTTAAACTTAAATTTTAAAACGGTTTAGTTTTAAATTAAATACGATTATATTTTTTTGAAAAAAACTTAAAACCGAAACTTTTAAAATTTAATCGATTAAATTATTTTGCTAAAAAAAATTACGGAAAAATTTAATAAAAAAAAAGATAACTTTAAAACGGCCGTTATTATTTTGGTTCTTGAATATAACCGTTTTCGAAAATTTACGTAAATTTAAGTATTTTTTAAATTAAAACGAAGTTTTTTTAAATTTAATATCGGACTTAAATTAATTTAAAGTTTAACTTACGAACCGTAAAATTCTGAAAATTCGTACGATATTTTCGAAATTATAAAAAATATAACGTTTATATCCGGAATAATATTTATTAAAACGTTTAACGGTAAAAATTATAAATTTTTCGACCTTTTTATATTTTATAATAATAAAATTAAAAACGAAACTTTTATCGAAATTTGGTATTAAAAGTTTATTAATAAATTACATGTTAACTTTAATTACTTCGTAACCGACCGTATCCGTTAAAAATATATCGAAAGGTATTTCGGAAAAAATATAATTTAAAACTTATAACCGTATTTCCGTAATTTTTATCCTAATTAATTTAAAACTTTTAAAAGTTTACTTACTTAATTATACGTTAAATATAATAATCTGAATTAAATAAAATAAACTTATAACGTTTATAATAATCTATAAATAAAATTTAATAACGATTATATAATATTTAAAAATAAATTTATTAAAATAATTAAAAAATACAAAAAATAAAAAAATTCGTATAAAACGGAATTTAAGTAAAAGCTTACCTTTATATTATAAACTTAACTTATATAAACCTATTTTAACAAAACTATAACCTTCGATATATATATATGCTTAAGTACCGAAACCGAATTTAATTTCCGATAAATTAACCGCGCGAAAAAAAAATCTACTAAAAATACCGTTCGTAAAACGTAAGATTTAGGTAACGGACGTAAAAAATATACCGTTATAATAATTCTTCGGACGGAAATACCATTAACGGTATTACCGCCCCGGAAAAAACGTTTTTTGTTTAATAATTAACAAAACCGTAAAATTTTATTATAAAAAACGATATTTTATTTACCAAAAAAAAAAAATTATACGACCAAAAAATATAAGTACAAATCCGATAAACCTTAAATTAATAATACTAATTTTGTGAAAATTTAAGTTATTATAAACCGATATTATCCCGAAAGCGTTTCGAATAAAAGGAAATTACTTAAAAGCGAAAAAACGAATACGGAAAAAAAAAATCTTAAAATAAATTATTTCTTATCCCATGAAATTATTTACGGATTTTAACGTCGAATTAATAATACCATTTAACTTTTTTGTTTTTTCGAAAAACGGCCTTTATAATTTATTATACCGTAATTAATAATAAATTATTTTTTATTACAAATAATACTTTCGTAAATACGGAAACTGGAAGATATTTATTTATTAATATATCTTTTACAAAAAAAGTAAAACGATTTATTTAAATAAAAATAATAAACGATTTCGAATTACGGATTATTAATAATTTCGACGAAAAGTTTACTTAATTAATAAATATAATACTCGAAGCTATTTTTAAAGTATAAAAATACGTAATATTAAAAATCCTTTTTTTTATTTTGGATATATAACATAACCTAATTATTAAAAAGGTTTAGTTGGAAAGATATAATATTTTGGTCGATAAAAAAAAAAGAACTTATATTTTCAAACGAATAATTACTTACGCCTAATACCGATATATCCCGAAATAAAGCGATAAACCATAATAATACGGTCGATCTTATATATCAGCACGATACGTTACGACGTAATAAAAAATTCGACCAATATTACCAGTACCATAATATAAATAAGGGTAATAACCTTAAAAATTAATTTCGACGAAAATAAATATTACAGAAAAATAATAACCTCCGTTAAAATATTTTAAGCTTATCTAAAATATAAACATTTAAGCCATTTATGCGCGCGTTAAAAGGAAATTATAAAGCCTTTTATATAAAAAACGAACCTAAAAAACCCCGATCGTTTATAAATAACTAATCGAAAAAAAGCTTTTAAAAGTTATACGACGACGCCACCTACCCACCTCCTATAAATAAACGGGATACGCCAGTAAACGAAAAAATTTAACGTCGATATCGAAAAATCCAGTAACGTATTAAAAAATTAAAGCGATTAAAACGAAAGCGTACTCGGAAGGCTTACGAATGAAAAAAAGGCGGAATTACCACGTAATTCCGCGTAACCATTTTTAACCCTTACCGTAACGATAAACCTATATCCCGATTATAGCCTTAATATACGTAAAATACGAAAAATAACGTAAGTTATAGAAATTTAAAATATAAAGGATAATATAAATACCTTACCCATTTAAGAAGATATTATAAATATAAAGTTAGATATAAATAACTCCTTTATATACGTATAATATAACTAACAAAATCCTTATATAATACGGAAAAATAAAAAGGGCTGGTATAAATATAAATTTTTAAAAATATCTTTAATAAAAACTACGCTTTTTATTTGGGCGGCAAAAAATACCTACGTAAGGGTTACTTATTTATTCGAAATTAACAAATTTATATAACGGAAAAAATACGAATAAAGCGCGAATTTGCTAAAAAGAAAACGACGAAAAATTAAAGAAATACGGCCGCAAAATAATATTTAAATATTTATAATTTTTTTAATATATTTAATAAAACTGAATTTAACATATTAACCCCGAACCGTTTAATTAATTATCGAATAAATTTAAAAATAAATTTAACCGAATTAAAATATAATCCGTTTTATAAAATATCGTTAAAAAAAATAAAAACGTATAAAATTTATATCGTAAAAATTTTAAAATTTTTTTTTATAAAATTTAATTTAATTTCTTAAGTTATATTAGTATTATTTATATTTAAACCGAACGGAAGTAAATTAAAATTTTACGTTAATTACCGTAAACCTGATATTATTTTTAAAAAAAACTGTTATTTTTTACCTTTAATCAAAAAAACGTTAACTTATATTTCGAAAATTTAAATTTTTATTAAAATTAATATCCGATAAACTTTTTACCGGATCCGTATAAAATTACAATATAAAAAGTTAATTATATTCCGAACCCGTTACGAAATATATAAATATAAAATTTTACCATTCGGCTTAATTAATAAGCCGTTTATTTTTTAACCATATATAAATAAATATTTAATAAATTACTTAAATATATTTTATAGTACGTATATCGATAATATTTTAATTTATTTAAATAATAATTTTAAATATCGAAAGTACGTTGTTAAAATATTAAACCGGTTAAAAAAGTTCGGATTATAAACGGATATTATAAAATATAAATTTAATATTTATTAAATTAAATTTTTAAAATTCGTTATAAATATAAACGGCATAACCGTCGATCCGATAAAGATAATAATAATAAAGGATTAAAAAAAGCCTAATTCGGTTAAAAAAATATAATTTTTTATAAGATTTTATAATTTTTACCGTAAATTTTTACGTAAGTTTGGCCGTATAATTAAACTTTTTAACGATTTTATTAAGAAAAGTAATATTTTTTTAAAAATAAAAAAATTATTAAATACTATTTAATTTATTAAAAAACCGATTATTATAAACCTTAATTTTAACGTATTACGATTACGACCGTAAAATCCGCATAAAAATTAACGTATCGGACGAAATCGTAATTAATATATTAATATAAAGAAATAATATTATCGGTAAATAATATCCCGTAATTTTTTATTCGGAAACGATATAAAAAGTAAAACATTATTACCTTATTTATAATAAAAAATTATTAATAATAATCTGGAAATTATAATATTAAAAAGCCGAACTTATAAAACTTTAAAACCCGTTTTTTATAATTATTATAAATTATTAAGCGTTAAAGTACTTTAATAAAAAAAATAACTTAATATAATTTTACTATCATTTATTACCTAAGGTAAAAAGACGTAATATTTAATTTTTTATTTAAGAAATTCGAAAATTTTAAAACGTAAAAAGTAATTAAAAAAACTTAAAAAAATATAATTATCTTTAAGCCCGTAATTAAAATACTAAAGTTCGTTCTAAAAAAAGTAACTTCGGGCCACTTTATTTACGTTTTAAACGAAATAAACTAATTAACTTTTATATTATTAAAAATATTATTAATTAACATAATATTAATCGTTAATAAAAAATAACCCGATCTTAAAATTTTATACGAAAAAGTACGGTTATAACGTAATTTAACGTAAATATTATTAAACGGAAAATACTTATTACGTTACGGTTAATTAATAATATTTAACTAAAATAACTTCTGAACGTAATTATTTAAAAAAATATATAATAAAATAATTATTATATATCCCGGAAAAAATAAAACCCGTAAAATATTTGCGATTAAATATTAGTAACCGGAAATAATAAAAAACGTCGACCGTTATATCGGAAATTATATAATATATCGATTATCGAAAATTTTCCGAAATAACATACCTAATTAATTATACTTATTTTTAATCTTTTTACGTTACTGGCAGAATTTCGTCGTAAACTTTAAAAATATATTTAAAAATAAATACGGATATAATAATATATTTATTATAATTAATAAATTTAATAAAATATTTTAAACGGAACTATATTATATTATTATTACCGTAAAAAATGCAGTAAAGATATATTATCGAAAACTTTACCGAATTTTCGGCCTGTCGTTAAACGTAATTAATAACCGAAACCTTTAATTTATTTCGAATTTTATAAATAAAATATTTAATATTTTAAATATTAAATAAAAATTATCTTTTTCGAATTATTTTTAAATTATCGAATAAGCCAAAATTATAAACGAATATTTAAATTAACGTTTATAAAACTTTATTAATTATTAATAAAATAATTAATTTATCGTTTTACTTATTATAAATATTATATAAATAAATATATCCTATAATTTTATGAGTATAAAACCGTACGAAACCTTTTTTAATTTTTTTATACTTATATAATTTAACTGGAATCGCCGTATTATTAATTTCGTAAATATAACCTTCCGTAAGCGATTAATACAAAAAAGCGCATAATAAATAACTAAAACTTTTAACGAATTTATAACGTTTACGAAAAATAACCTAACCGTTATATAAAACCGTATAATTCGATAAATAAATTTATATCGTAAAAAATTAATTCCGATATAAAAAATAAAGTTTTCATAATTAAGAAAATTTAATTTATAAATAAGTCGAATAATATATTTAATTTTTTTTTAATAAAATAATATTAACAAATTATCGAACGATAAAATTACTTTTATAAATTAAAAATTCCAGAAAGTTGGAAAATAATTAATATTTTTTACGTTAGTTTTTTACGGAAATATCTTAATAAACCGTTACTTAATTAAACCGCGGAAAATTCCGGTAAAAAATTTATCGATAATAAAAAAATAAAAAATATTACGGATTATTAACTTACGCCTATATTATCGCCGACTTTAATATTAAGTATAATAAAAAGGTTAAAACCTAAATTTAACTTAATATTACGCTAAATTATTTAAAAACGTAATAATAAAGTTATAAAAATATTACGAATTTAACTTAAACTAACCGGGTTTATTAAAATAATTATAAAATAAAAAAGGGCGGTTAAAAAAATCGTATTAATCTATTATACGAAAATAATAACCTGCTAGTAGTAAACAAAATAAAGGTAACCGGTTTAAGGAAAAAAAACCTACGTTATCGGCGGACTTAAAGCCTATTTGCGAAATTTACGTAACGGTCGTACGTAACCGTACCGGAGCAAAATTAAATTAAAAATCCGATAACGTAACAGTACGGTAAAACCGAAAATATATCTTCTTTATCTGGAAGTTAATCGAAAAACCTAAAGGTCCATAATTTAATTCAAAAATCGAAAACGATTTTTTTTTCGAAGGGGGGGG
>QJNX01000153.1:0-136989 GCA_004155925.1 Monosporascus sp. MG133 | reverse complement strand
AAACCGAAACGATGCGAGTCGTCGTTTCGGTGGATGGATGGGTATCATGAAATGCGCTCGCCCAGTAGTGTGCTAATCCTCAGCAATGATGATGCCTTGTGTCTCCTCGGCCGCTCTGTTGTCCGGAACGCCCTGAGGTGTGACCCCATCATCATTCCCGTCGCGACCATCGATTCCGTCGTTGTCGCCCCTCGTAGCATCGACCCTCGGGCCCTTGACTCCGCCTGCTCCTGCTCCTCTTCCGCCGGGACCGTCACCATCACCACCACCATTACCATTTGAAGGCGCACCACCACTACTAGTCGTATTAGCGGTAGGGCCGGCGGTAGTGGTGGCGGCAGTGTTGTTGTTGTTGTTGGTGGTGGTGGCGTTGGTAGTAGTAGTAGTCTGCGCGCCATCGCCACCGCCGCCCTTCTTCTGCTGCTGCGCCTTCCTCGCCTTCATCTTCTCCCTCCTCTCGCGGTTGCGGCGCGTCTTCTCGCCGTCGCGCCTCTCGCGCTCCTCGCGCGCGCGCTCGAACTCGGCCTGCTCGCGCTCGCGCCGCCCCTCCTCGTCCATGCGCCGGAGCCGCTCGTACTCGCGCCGCCGCGCCGCCTTGTACACGTGGAACTCGCCCGAGCCCGCGCCCGCGCTCGACCCCTGCACGTTCGTCACGATCTCGGGGGGCGGCGGGAGGTCTCTCCTGCCGGAAGAGGAGGAGGCGGCGGGAGGGGGGATGCGGATCTCTTGCTCCGGCTTCGCGAATAACGCCTCGAGGTGCGCCGACTGCGCCGAGAGCGGCGTCAGCGCGCGTTTTTTGACGGGTCGCTTCGAGCGCGGGTCCGCTGATGTCGGGATGCTCTCGGGGCCTTCGCCGGACATCCTGGGTTGGTTGGTGGATGGATGGGATTGAGATGGGATCGTTTGTCGCGTGCGGCGGGTGAGACTCCCGTGATAGCTCGAGATGATGATTCGAGTTGTGCTCGGGAGTCCACGCAAGGGGATCTCGGATACAGCTGCAAGGCGAGTTCGTGATGTTGGTGTTTGAGTTATGTAGTGTTGCGACTGCTCGCGTGACCCTGGTAGATATGTCGATGATTTATGTTTTGTACATAGTAATTACGTGCAGGTGCTGCTGAGGTCGGAAAATGATGCAGGCCCAGGAAGTCGAGGCCAGGCTTGAATGGTCCCCACTGCACTGCACGGCACGGAGGACGGGGCTTCTTAGAAAGGCCCCCGCCAGGCCGACCCTGTCAATCCCCACGTACCTCTCGCGGAGCCTCAACCTCGAGAACCAATCAGCAGTCGCGGAAATGCCTCCCAGATCAGGGGAAGGGTTAACTCGAAATGTCCAGTTTATCTGAGTCTACCCTATCAATAGGATTGCAAAGTACTGGTCCCATATCTCTCAAGTACAATTTACAGAAATACAGATTCCAAAATCGGGGCTTACACATAGTACAGAGTTACTCTTATTGACCCTTAACAAGTTCGCCTGTTTCAGCCCTTGACTCAGAAACAGGGGTAGGCTGGCTTCAACTTTGGAAGTGATACCCCTAATTTTTGGTAAGGCTGCCTTGAAAGCCGCATCATCCTTAATTGGTCAAGAGGATGGAAATGCGGCAAGTGACAAAAGTTTACTAATCTTGTATTGTATTGTACATTCGCTAGAAGCAGCTTCTAAACGCGCGCCACCCCGCTACCCACTGGTATACTTAGCAAGTACAGTAACCTGGTCGAATCTGCCGCTAACAAGCGCAGGTGGCATGGGCATGCATGGGGCAGTTGAGCGTATGACAGCCCAGGGCCGCGTAAATGGATGGATGATGGAGGGGCAGAGGGGCAACAAGGAAGTGCCTGTCATTTGGCCGGCTGGGTAAAAAGTCCAAGCGGGCTGCAGCAAACAAACGGACGGCGGCATCTATTATATTGTCTATTGTATCTACCGTACACTAACTATCTCAACTTTTCTTGATCGGCTATTTATGTCTTGTACAATACATACCCGGTCCTCTTATGTCTCTATCTAGAGCCTCTTCTGCTTTCTGCACCCCCTAATTAATAACGTAGCTTGCTCGGTAGATACCTAACTATCCATATAACGGCCTATCCTTTTACCGACTACTCTGGAGGGTTCTGTGTCTACAAGATCGATCCCCTTTCCTGACTCACTCGCTCACATACCCAAACTCTCTCTCCCTCTCTCTTGCCTCATCTACCACGTCGCTATCTGTCCACCTGGTTAGGGAGTCTATACCACAACAAAACCGTGCATTTACCTGAAAAGAACCATGGGCCGCCCAAGGCTCATCATCCTAATTAGACATGCCCAGTCTGAGGGCAACAGTACGTCATTATTTGACTATAGCTTCCGTCTTTATATGAATGCTGTCTAGAAGTCAGAGACTGACAGGGTGAAAATCATACAGAGAATCGAGAGATCCATCAGACCATTCCCGATCACCGAGTCAAACTGACCCAGGATGGATGGACACAAGCTCGCGATGCCGGCCGTCGACTGCGCGCCTTGCTCCGACCCGACGATACCATCCAGTTTTTCACCTCCCCCTACAGACGAACGCGCGAGACGACCGAGGGAATACTCGAGACCCTGACTGCAGATGACCCGGAACCCACCCCCTTCAGACGGAGCGATATCAAGGTCTACGAAGAGCCGCGACTGCGTGAACAGGACTTCGGGAACTTCCAGCCCTGCAGCGCCGAGATGGAACGCATGTGGCAGGAGCGCGCCGACTATGGCCACTTCTTCTACCGCATCCCCAACGGCGAAAGCGCTGCTGACGCCTATGATCGTGTCTCTGGCTTCAACGAGAGCTTGTGGCGCCAGTTCGGCGAGGATGACTTCCCCAGTGTCTGCGTTCTCGGTATGTCCGCTCGATCTTACGTTCCTATTATTGATGTCGTTACACTTGCTTCTTAACCTAGGCATATTTGCTAACCATCGTAACAGTAACACATGGGCTCATGTCCCGTGTCTTCCTGATGAAGTGGTACCATTTCACCGTCGAGTACTTCGAGGACCTGCGCAACGTCAACCATTGCGAATTTCTCATCATGCGAAAGCAGCCTGAGACTGGCAAGTATATTCTGGAGAACCAGCTTCGTACCTGGTCGGAGCTCCGCCGCGAGCGCGCCGCTCTGTTGGCCAAGGAGGAGAAGGAGAACAGAGAAAATGGCAAGGACGCTCCCAAGTTAGAGACGAAAAGCTCGATCCCCATTGTGCCAAGAAAATGGGGAGGCTGTCCTGAGGGTTGTAATCATGGCAAGGGCTTTAAAATGCGGAAAGACCTTGCTGAGCTCAGACAGCACGACGAATACCATTCGAAACACAACTTCAGCCATTCCACTCCGAATGGATATGGTACCATCGTCGGTCGCAGAAAGCAACTCATGCCCAATAATTCGGACGATGATTCGGACGACCCCCGAGGCCGCGTCCTGGACGTTCCGCCCATCGACGTCACCAAGGCTCGCGAGGAAGTTGTATCCTCGCCAGATAGCACGCCCTCTTTCATTAACATTGGAGAGCGTATGCGAGGCCTGCCTAAGACGCCGCTGAAATCCGTGTACCTACACGTCGGTCGGGACGGAGGTGGCACGTACTCGGGGCACGCGAGTGAGGAGGAGATCTCGGAGATGTCCGAAGACGACGCCCGCCGGCGTCTCGCCAGTAGGGCTGAGCGAGTCAAGATGGGCGACCGGAACGGGCAGAACGCTGCCGCCCACGGCAAGGACTCGACCGGGAAGTACCTGGGCGCCCGCTACGTGCACGCCAATAAGCTCGGCGATGCGCCGCAGCACTCGGACCCGGCGTCCGAGGACGGCGGGGATGAGGCCGAGGATCTCGACAAGGCGGAGGCCGAGGACAGGAGCATCAGGGGCAGCGTGTATTGATTGCCCCCCAATTTTTCGTTTCTGTCTGTCTCGGCGCTCCTGCGGGGGTTCTGCATTTGACGAGCTACGACGTGTTTTTTGTTTTCTCTTAGCAGACTGTATGTATGACTCACGTTTTCCAGTCGGCCGGATATACCCCTAGTTAATTAGAAAGGCCGCGGGAATTTGGAAAAGTGATTCTTCTCTCATCTATCATTCTTCTATGTGTGTTATGAGGGGTGTGTGTGTGTACCTTTACTCCTATATCTGGCAGCCACTGCATTGGACGACCCTTACGCGGATAGTTAGGTTTACTCAGACCACTTAATTACCCGCGTAGTAAACTAGCAATGCTGGTGCGCCCTTCGAGGGCGGCGACGTGACGGCCCGGTCGACCACCAGTTCCATCCACCCGTTCGTCCATCCATCCATCTATACACATTCTCCTCCGCCCCTATTCGCTCTAATATCATATACACGCATGCATGTAGTTCAGGAGGCGGCGTTTATGTGGCACGACACATACCCGCTCGGCTCGGCTCGACTCGACTCGCCTTCATCTATCTGTCTGTCGTCATCCTGTATTGCGCTTCCATGGTGATGAGAAGAGGGACTAAAGTTCGGTACGACTGACGTAAGCAGGAGAGGGCCGGAAGAAAAACGAGTCCGGGGATCCTCGCCCACCCCCCCCCAATCGCGTGCATGTAGGATTTACCCAAGTCAGAGCGGCAGGTACCTCAAAGTGGTTTCATCAAGCTACCTAGCAGGTTCCTGAGGAATTATAGGCGGGATTCTCATGGCTACGATGTATGAGCCTTAAACCTACGTAGACCCGACACTGCTTTTCGCGTTCACAAAAAGGATGGATGAAGGATGGGGGGTGTCGTGGGCTGCTTCAGAACAAAGTAATTTTATAGCGTAGCTTAGGGGCGTAGGTAGGCATACGGCAACCATTATCAACAGGGTCCCTTAGGGAAAACCCATGGTCTGTTCGGTTTTGATTTCGCTGCGTATCCCAAGTCATTTTCCTCCAAAAAGGGGGGCCGGTATTAACATAACTGGGCAAATTCGATAAACCAACCAACCAACCACTCCCGGATCTTCTCTCTCCAATACCAAATATTACGTGCGTAGTGGGTATAAGTTGCAACATCGCGTCTTTCCAACTTCCAACAAAATGGTTCCACCATCCATCTTTCCAGACTTCGGGTGGACGTGGGGTATCCGCCTACCTTATCATAGACAAAGGAAACTTGAAGCAGAGACAGCCCCATATCGTGATTCGTACCCGGTGACATTAAATGGGGATAAGGTTGTAGGCTTGCTCGGTTTTCAAGCTGAAAGTTGGTCCGAACCCGGGTTAAAAAACATCTCGGCCGTGTCTCGCTAGTCACGGTGGCCGGGTTCCAGACAAGAAAAGCAAAAGTAGTTGAGCTAGGCAGCGTCGGCGCGCTGCTCTAGAGAAGCAGATCCCGCCTCCTAGGGTCTCCGATGCCTGTTCTGGTGCTGCTTCCACTCTATTCGCACGACTGCCATGAAATGTTCAACATTTTTGATGGGAATCCACGAGGTGAGAGCCCTCATGGCGTTTTCGAAATCGGAATCGAGGAGGTTCTCGCGCTGGCAGTCAATAATCGCAGCACATGTAGCATGCAGTATCTCTAATCCTTGGGAGGGAGGCGCAGGTTCGGCGCTGATTCTGCCTGCGATAAGGGCAGGGCTGGGGGGCTCTGTAGGCGCAGAGCCCAGCAGCATGAAGACGTCCCATACGCGGAGTTGCACCACAAATGGGATCGAAAGATTGAAAAGGGTCATGTACCAGCGAGTTGCGTACGCGGTTGGGTGGATGCCGAGTTCAGCCTAGGGAGCATGAGTCTCTGGTAGACAGGTAGACGATATTAAGAAGTTACAACTTACAAGCTGCTTGGCAACGTCTCTGTCCTCCAACCAATACTTCTCAAAATCCCCCAATATGTTCATGAGCTCCCCAAGCTCCGAATCGCGCGTACCATACATCTGGCTGAGACCGCGATACTGCCAAAGCCGCACCAGCATTACGAAACAGGCTTCCTCCTCGTAGTAGCTGAGAAGGGTTGCTACCAGGGGAGCCATGCCTTGGACATAGCCTGTTTCCGGGAAATAAAGAGACAGTGCATGCAATACGCGGAAAAGGAGACGCTGGCCTCCTCTATATCTCCTCCGGAACATGATGTGCTGGTTGATGGTTCGCGGCACGTCCATGTCGATCTGACTATCGTCCGGGGACGGCTCTTCGACGAGCCGACGGAAGTCTGCCTTGAGCTCCTCGTCCGTCGCGTAAGGCTTATTGCTGGCTTGTGCGCTCGACGACAAGAAGGAATACCAGGCTGCAGAGCGCCAACAATCAGGGATCCCCTTCCATGTCCGCGAGACCAACTTGGGGTGTCTCGGGTCGAATTCAAATGTCATCCCCTGACCCTCATCGCCTCGCCTGACTACTTTCGCCATCCTGAACCATTTTTCTGAACGCCTCGCCTCTTTGAGCTTTGACTCGTTAGCCAGCTTCTCGGCAAGCTCGTCCTCGGCAATGTTGGTTAATCCTGGCTGCGTAGCCAGGCTGCTACCGGCCTCGTCAACTAATCTACGGTCCCTGTTATGCGGCAGCAGATTGGTGGCCTGGCGAAAAGCCGAGCGTGTTGAGCGATGCGATGCCGTGGACAGCTCGGACGCGTGGGAATTCAATGAGAGAGCGGATCCTCTTCTGGCAACCCGAGACTTCACCGTTAAAGAATGTGTTGCGTGATCTCTCCGTATCAAGACGTTTCGGTTCTTCTGCGGGGAGAAGTGTACGGTGGATTCGCTCTTCGAGGTCGTGGGCCGCTGAGGGTTAATAAAACCGAAACGATCGACATCTTCACCATTCACACCCTCCCAGTCCTCGAACCCTCCTGCAAGTTCATGCGATCTTCGTTGCGCACTCCGTGCTAGACTAACGTGTCGCGACGCAGTAGTAGCTCGGTCTGGAGTAGCCGGACCATGTTGGGGGCCGTCGGGGCTGTTTTGAAAATGCGACCTGTCAGTAAGAGCCAAGGCAAATGTAATGTGGATTCGGTTCAAGGAAACCATACGCGTCATTCTCATCCCCATGTGACGGAACGCCTTCTTCTGCTGGTTCGAGACGCTCATCGAGTGATGGGCATCTCCCACCATCTTCCCAATTGAGACCTTCTGCTGATTCATAGAGCGATCTCACCTTTTGAGACTCCTTCTCTGCTTCTATCGAGATAACTCTGATGCTGGGAGGGCGGAGCTGATCGGTATTGGCGAGCGAGTACCGCGTGGCGTCGTCTGCGTCGGCGTCTGGGCCCCGGACACCGACATTGTCCGCCGGCTCTGGTTCGCCTCGAGCGGTAGCGTCGTCGTCGCCGTTATCCAATCGGGTCTTTTTGGTCGACGGTGTAACCAAGGGAAAAGAACGACCACCACTTTTGATCTTTTCGTTGAGGTGAGGGTTGTCGGTGGCTATGCCGCTGTCTCTGTCGGACATGATGACGCCGTTGCGTTTGTAAAGAGGATAAAATAAAGAAGCGCGATGGGAAAAGGAGACGCGATTGAGATTGAGATTATTATTATCTAAATTGGAGCCAGAAATCGAAGGGGAAGGTCTTGGCGACCTGCCATTCCCTTGGTAGGCGTGGTAGGGGTGGGAGGCGTGGGAGGTAGAGGAAGAAGGCGCTATCTCAGGGGGCTTGGGGGGCCGAGGGTGATGAGGGGCTTCTGGGGTTTCCGGGGCTGCGAGGAAATTGGGTTCGGCGCCAAATTTGGGCGCGGCCGCCATATCCGTCCTATGTGGGGCTTCGTGAACACCAACAGCCGGCGCTACTGTTGCGACACCCCAAAGAAGTTAGTAACCTAATCCGAAGAAAGTTCTTTAGGTATTCCAAGCGCTTCGTATTCATTAAAGTCATTCATGCTCCCTCTGGAATGTCTCTCATGTCTACCCTGGGTCTAGACTAATAGGTAATCTTGTGTTATGTTACGGAAGGAAAAAGATAAGGCCAAAGCAGAAGTCACTAACCGATTCCCCAGGAATCCATATACCGTGCAGATGCAACAGGGTCCTTCTTCGCTGCCTTCTTCTTCAGCTGCTTCGTGGAAGGCTTGGCTGACTTGGAGGATCGAAAGCTCAACGATCTCACGAACTTCTCAGAAAAATGTTCCGTGGTCGGGGTGGGCGGCGAGGTTGTCGGCGATAGAGTGTTCCCATCCGACAGCGATGGTGACGATAGCGGAACGCTGATCTGACTAGTGCTGGATTCGCTCTTCCTGCCTCCCTCTTCTATCGAGCCGAGTGACGCTCTTTTGGGTCGTGGCGCCATTCGTAGGCTTGCTATCCTAAATTTCGAGGACCGCGTGTCCGTCTTCTCATAGGCGAACGGGTCCCCCTCTTCGTCATCGCTCTCCTCCCAGACCGACTTTGTGTTGGCTGGCCCGTAGTCCCACTTCCAGTCGTCCTCGTATGCCGCTCCTCCGGGACTCGTGATAGTCCTAAGAGCCGGGTGCGGCTCGTCTGGGCGCGGGGGCCGGGGCGGCGGCACACCGGCACTTGTTGGAACGAATACGCATGAAGAGGGCCGCGAGCGTATAGACAGCGCGCTGTCTAAAGAGTTCGAAGGCCGGTGCATCAGATGTGCGGCGCGGGGACTTGGACGGAGAGGGGAACGCGCCGGTATGATCGGGACGGGCGGTTCGGCTTCCCTGGCCTCGTCGTATCGCAGACCGATCAGTCCCTGGTCGTCTCTCAGGGGAAGGGTTACCGGTTGCTTTTCCGCATGTCGCACGCTCGCCACCTTCTTGCGGGATCCCCCATGGCGGGCATGGGCGAGAGTAGTGAACGGCGCAACCCCCAGCATTGTGTCTCTGGCTTGAAACTATTTTCAGCTCGATACTAGATTTTTCTAGGGATGTCCTCCTGTAGCGAGCCTCCGGCGGTTCTCACAACAAAAACCCAGCAAACCGAATGGTTCAGACCATCGGTGTCCAGCAACGCTGGAAACAGTAAGCAGATTTAGAATGACTGTACACTAGATACCGATAGCTGGAAGAGAATCTAGAGCTCGGGGCCAAGGGACCATGTATCCCGCAATCTTCTCCGCTACCTTGACAAAATAATATGAGGTTTCAATATCTAAATGTGTTCTTCACTGTAGAGAAGGGCCGCTGACGTGAGCTTGCGGATTTTCTCGTGCGTGAAGATCCCACATATACTTTTGTGCGCTGACACGCGAAAAGTTCCGGCTTAGACTTGATGATAACAACAGGTAATCGAAGCAGAAAAACAAGAGAAGCGAGAATTTATTAGCTCACCCACCTGGAGGGAAGCCACGAGATTTATGACTCGGATATCACACTCCGTCCACGAAATGACTCGACCCTCAGTCAAGGTAGGTAACACACCAATGGATATGATGCTTGACATCTCTGTCGTCCTCCGAAGTGGTCCACCTGCTCTCTCGGGACAAAAGGAACCACTGTTCAGTTACGTACGTTCGTGGGGTAGCTCCGCTTGGCGCCTTTCCCTATGGTGTTCACATGTGAGCTATTATAGAAGTATTTTCCGTTTTCTGTCATGTTACCAATGGTCTGGCCGGGGGGTGTCATTGAAGCAACGGCTTACCGAAGCGGAAGCGGTCGATGCAGCCACTTGGCTTTCAGCATGACTAAACTAGACCCCAAGACCACTTTATCCCAATTGGCGAGGACAATTGACACCCAATTTCATATTTACCATGATTCGCTGGTATTGGCTCATGGAGCGGTAGTTGATGGAAGCAGCCGGTGTTATCTGGCCTGTTCTCCTCTTTCCGTGGGGTTATGACTTGCAGCATCCAAGGCAAGATGAATAAACCAATTAAGTGGACTACCTACCTATACTCGAACGCTTCAAAAGCACGACATTCTTACTATGTAGTGGAACCTCTAGATATCGACCTACTACATAGAGTTAGTGTAGCACTGTCGGCGAGGCTGGACTGTAACGCTGAGAGAGTACTAGCGACTTGTTATCGTGAGCTTTCGTCCAAGCATCGAACGAAGAAATCCATCCAGCGACAGCTAGTAACGACCCACAAGGAGAGTAATCGATGACAGACTCTCGAACCACGACCGGCCGAGCTACCGGGCTAGGTGTAAACCGTCAGAAACTGCCGTACGGCTTGTGAATCCAAGTTATAACCCTACCTACTCGCAACGTTATCATCATTCTTGCCACCTGATTACCTTGCCAGTGTCCCAGACTACCCCGGGTTTCATCAGCGTCCTTCTTGCATTGGTCCGTCGTGCTACCCACGATACTTATCATTCCCAGCCGCTGGATTTCACACCTTTCTCTTCTGGAAGGACCAAAAAAACGAGTGGTGATGCGGCGGCGTAATTGGAGGTAAAACATCTTTGTGTGCTTCCTAATCTGGCAAGCTCCAGGATGCTTGGTCCCATCCGCCGCCGATCAATGACCACCACTTGAACCGGTCCCCTCCCTCTAGCGCCTCTCTCTCCGGCGGATCGTCTGCCAGGGTATCCGAGTCAGTCGCGGAGCATAATGCAACACTCCTTTTCCCTCGACAGAGGTTTCCATATATCCACGGCTCAACCGTCCTCCCAACGAACATAATTGGAATTGTGACATCCGAACAGCTGACTTCTTCCAGAATACCTAACCCAAAGCACGACGATCCGGGTAGTTGACTTACAGTTATCACAGCAGAGGGGGGCCTACTCATCCCCGCCACCCACACTCACCCCAGAACCTCCCACCTCGCTCATTATCCCGGAATGCCCGGGTCCGCGGTGGTAAAGGTTCCGCCGCAGGGCAGACGCTAATAAGTGCCAGAAGTGGTTTGCAACCAACAAATACATACATATTTAGGCAATTCTAGCGACCCGATCCGAATCGACAAAGTTTTCACCACTAGGAATTTGTTCGGGCCCCTAAAGCGCCCGTGTGAAACCAGGAGCCTCTTTCCCGTTAAATCGGATGAGCCGACTGCGTGCGTATATTGATTGCATTGCATCTAGGTAGGGAACAGAACAGGACGGATGGTTTCTCTCGGCCGAACTTCGAATGCTAGGTTTTGGTTCATAGTAATCAGTTTACGTACCAAGCTTCGACAACGTTGCCCAAAGGTTCAGCGCAAATCCCGCTCAGAATGAATCTAGAGCGTCCACAGTAGTCCGGCTGAGGCTATTTTAGGGCAATAGCATTATAGCAAGGCTCGGGCGGGTCTGCATTACTAAGAGCTAGAATCGTCGAGACAGACAACTAAGTAATTGGTCAATCGTCACCTGACTTGGTGTATCTGCCTACTTGAAGCAGCAATGGAACTTGTCCTACGCTGACGGCGTCCATTTGGACATGTCAGGGTGGAGTTATTACAAGTCATCTCGATTATCGGACGTTGATTAGTCCTATTCCAGCATCTCCGCTGCCCGTCCGGATTCCATACTAGACGTATATTACTGTACACCATAACACACCCCCTTGTCAGGTTTAGTTAGCCTGGAATCAGTTAGATGTAGACTGACGAGCTAGAGAGGCACCTCGGGCTCCGCCTTGCCCATCAGCTCTTCCCACTTGGATTCCAGCATTGCTCCCTTTCGACAACGTGCCTTTTAGCAGCACCCAACTGGTTCAAGGGCGCTCTATCCTACATTGGGCCCGGTAGAAACCAGGCGCATATCACGTACGTGGAAGGCGTGCTCATAGAGGCCTCGAGGAGGATATCTCCTAGAAGAGCCCGGAAGAGCCAAAGAGGCCGCCCGGTAGCCTTTCTGGCTGCCTACCTACGTAGAAAGATGAAAATCTAAGCCGATCCGACATCGTTCTACCTAGACTAGTTGGAGCATAATCGTGATTAGGTAGCCCAGCTGCATGCAGCACACGGGGGGCACAAATATGTCAACGCAGTCTGAGCTAGAGTACGAACCGCCTAAGTAAACACGTCTTCATGATCCTAGTCCGGGTATATATAATATTCTCCAAATACGGAATATGCCTGGGCGAAAAAAGCCAGAGGCAAGCGGCAGTCCCAGAAAAAAAAAGTATCATGCATCGGAAGTCGAAGCGGATGCTTCCGCCGAGGAACGGAGCGAGCTGGTCTTGACGATGCCCAACCTAAAGAGACCAGCGAAGCTCCAAGGGCCCTCCCTTCGTCGCCTACAGTGTCCAGTTTTCCGATATTTTAGGGGGGTGGGGGGATGCTGCCAGTCGGGCCATAAGTAGAGACGGCCTACCACCACCACCACGAAACCTGGAAGACTGGCCCGTTGCTCCCTCGGGTAAAAGAGCAAGCCATACGATTTCCCCTGTCTCCCCTCTTCGAGTCCCCAAGGAAGGGAGTGCTATAAACGAGCGGCTAGCCAGATGCGGAACCCCTCGTACACGCACCCTGGATAGGGGTAAGTAGACGATTGGTATTGTTCTTTCAGAAATTCTATTGCCTTCTCTTGTGAGTATTCCAAGTTCTCCATAGCGGCTCTGGCGGGGCTCGCGTCGCTCCTACAATCATTCCCACCCCCCTTGTCAGTCCGAGCACACTCTATTCCTGGTAGCCCAGACGGATAACTGCAGCCGGACGGGGAGTCTGTCGTCCGTAAAATCAGCCGGGACCGTGATGGTCGGGAGCCGGGTCTGACTCGCCAGGAACGTGTTTACGGGGGACCCGGCGATTTCGAACCGGCCGTTCGTCATATCTTCGAACCGGGCCGGCGGGATCTGGAGGTCGGGCAGCACGAGGGCATCGAGTCCTATGGACACCATAAGACGGTCTATCTTTCGCTTCAACTCGTCCCGCTGCAGGAGCCGGTCGGTGTACGTCAGGTCGTCCTTCTGGTCCGAGGGGCCGTGTGCGATTCCGCTATCAAGTCCAAGTAAGGCTTCGGGGGCTCCTTTGGTACGATGTCCTTTAGGTCCTGCGGGAGGTGCGTTTTGTTCCCCAGAAAGGAATTGAATATTGCTTCGGAAGCGCAGGAGGTACATCTGGGTGTAATCTAGATGAAAGATCGAGATTTTCGATGTGGACGTCCACGGAAGTCGTGCCGACATCCTGTAACTTGCTCATGGCTGTAGACACGGCCGCGTTCACTGCCTTTGGAGTAGGGATTCGACGCCTTGGCGCTGCTCACACCCCTATCTTAGCCTTTTTGATCCTCTCCGGTCCCTGCCCGAGGTTCGAGGTATAGCTACCACCCCTTGGAAGCCCGAGTGCAGGAGCCGTTGCTGCAAAACCGGTGAACTCGTCCTGAGGGTCAGAGCCCACCATGCAGTCCAGCATCATAGCACAATCCGTCACTGCCTTCGCCATAGGACCCCGTGCATCTTGGGCCTTTGTGAGCGGACAAACCCCTTCCGGGACACCAGACCGGGGGTTATGCGAATGCCGTCCGGGTTACAGAAAGGCGGCACCCGAATCGATCAGCCCCGTGTCCTCGACCACGGCGAGGATAGCAAAGTTCGCTGTTACGGCTGCAACTGAGCCTCCGAAATTGGCAGATCGGCGCTTCCGCTCTACGGTAGCAATCGGGTTGACCTGGCGAGAAGCGGTATGGTGCGTTGTCGTTGGCTCTGTAGCGATGTCCATTGCCATTGCCTTCAATGGCGCGCCCGGTGCATACCTTCGTGGTCCCTTCGCCGTCTGGATCCGATCTGCATTCGGCTCGCAGTTTGCGAAACTTCCCGTGATCTGTCGTATGATCACTGCCCTATCCTGGCACGCCACTCAGACATACACAGGGAGCACCGCCCTGACCGTGGTTCTCACTGCCATCAGGCCCAGCTATTCGAGCATGCCCAATCATCTGCCCGCCAGCGCCGGCATCACCAGCCAGAGGATTCTGAGCCACTTCCTTTTCTGGATCATTCAATGGCCGTTTCTCACCATCCTCCCGCACAAGCTAAAATCGTTCTTCGTCTTCAAAGCATTCGCCACCATTACCACCGCTGTGGGTACTACAATCGCGGTTTGTAAGATGACCGAAGCTCAGGGGGCATCCGGAACCAACTACCTGTCCTGTCCGGGTGGGAACGGTCATGGCTGGTTGCCTCAACGTTAACCGTGCAAATGGGTAACTGGTCGGCAGTCGGGACGGACATCTCCGACTTCACTCGTTATGTCAAGAAGCCTAGAGGCACGTACTAACAGAGCGTGTTCTTCCATTTCATCTCCTTTTTTTCTCTTTTATCGCCGTGCTGGGGATTATCAGTGCTTCCGCTTCCAAGTCGCCTGCTGGGCGAGCGGCAGCGTTTTACTGCGGTTTGGCTTGGGTGGTCGCCCAGATTGAAGACACGTTCCGGCCAACATCATATTGCGAGCAACGACCTCGCGAACTTGTTCCCGAAGTACATCAACATCCGCCGTGGCCCCATCTTTTACGCCATTGTCGGCGGCTGGGTTTCGGTGTCCCGGAAGATCGTAACGAGCGCCAGGAGTCTGCTTAACTTCATGAGAAGCCTGGGCATCTTCCTTGCCCCTATCACTGCCATCTCCGTCGGCGACTACTGGGTCGTCAAGCAGAGACGTGTCCAAGTCTCCGGGCTTTATGCTCCCCCGAGAAGGTATTATTATGTCGCTGGGTGCCGCTGGAGGGCTGCCATCGCCGTGCTGATCAGGATCGTGCCAACGATATCAAGTCTGGCCGAGAATGTTATCGCGTCCTTGATATATTGCGGTGTGACAGACTTAGGCTGCCACCTCACGTATGTAGGCCTGCCTTCCACTCAGCTCTCTGTTGATAGGTTCTTTCTAACAAGCATCCTTTTTCCTGTGCAGTTTCCTGCTACAGATATTGAAGGGCCAACTTGCATCGCTGACCTGGATTGTACTCTGGATTTCTAAGCGCTTTTTTGGTATATGTCGGTTTGAGCATAATTTGGCCAGCGAAGGAGAGCCTCCTACCCCCTGGTGAGCTGGAGACTATCGACGGCGTGGTGCTTGACATTGAGACAGTAAAGGATGTCCCACGAAAGTCGGAAGATAAATGAACAGTGGTCATATTATATATGATCACAAGGAATACCGTATAGCTCGGAAAAGTCAGCATAAAAATGAATGCGCTGTTGTCGCATTTAAACTTAGCCCGCGTAAATCTTCAATGGCAATCTCTGATGCTTACGATTCGTTAGGGCACCGATGCTGCGCCTCAGGCCCGCAGATGGGTGGCTGCGGTTATATGCACAACGCATGTATTCCTAGATTCATAGGACATTGCCGACAGAGAGCCCGCATCAAACATAGCACTCAGCCCATGTACCTAGTCTATTGCACGTAAGGGTTTGATCGGACCTATCTGTGTGCAACCTGCAAGCGGCGGATAGGGGTGAGATTTAAGACGTACTTGTACGTGACTAGCCCTCCACGGGCTGGTAGATAATGTAGTGCCGCATTCTTACTGAACTTTCATTTCCTCCCTTCATCATCACTTGTACCCCACTGAATCATTTACTACCGATGGCAGCATATTCAACATCGGAATGCGAGATATCCTTTGAAGCACACAGGGAAGCCATGCAAGACATGGTAGAAGGTAGTTGGGAATCTACAATCAGGAATTACACCATTAGTCACACTTCATGGCGGTCCCGGTGCTAGTCATAAATATTTAACTCCACTAGTCAGTCTATACAACAAGCATAGGATCCCTCTAGTTTCTACGATCAGACCGGTTGCGGTCGGTCCAGCCACCCCCCAGAAGAGAAGGGGGACACATTGTACTGGACATTCGACCTGTATAAGACGGAGCTTCCAACTTGGTCGACCACCTCGGTATCCAGAATGCGTTCCGTCTCTTTCGCTAGAGCTGGGGCGGTATGTTCGGCGGTGGGTACGCCTGTTCCCAGCCCAAATTACTCAAGAAGCTAGTTACTTCGAGCGGGCCCGCAAGCGTTCCTCTCTCCTGGTAAAGGGTATAATCCCTTGATCGCGCATCTACCTCTTGAAGTCAGCGAGATGCTGGAGGATTGCAATGGACGCGGCGACTACGAAGCGAAGAGTTTGAGAAGGCAGCCCCTGTGTTTTACGCCCGACATGTGTGCGGCTCGACCCACGCCCTAAGGAAGTTCTGTGTGCATTCAAGAGTCTAAAGGAAGATCCAACTCCATATCTTACTTGTAAGAATTGGCATTTCGTTATTCTGAACGATTCCTCGCCGAAAAAGTTTCCACGATGCGCGGATGCGCATGGACTTACATGGCATATCAACGGACAAGGACCGTCTGAATTCGTGATCCTCCGCTCCTTTAAGAATTGGGAGATGGGGCAGGGGGCCCGCAAGATTGAGGCCGAGACACTTCTCCTAAGTGGGAAGTACGATGAGGCGACAGATATTTGCATGGAGCCATGGCTTAGAGCCATCCATGGGGTCAAGTGGGTGACCCTTGAGAACTCGAGCCATATGGGGCATTGGGAAGAGCGAAAGCGGCTTATGGAGGTTGTTAGGTCTCTCCTCATGAGCTAAGCCAGTGTGGTTAATAAGCAGTGAGCGCGTCGTAGCAGAGAACAATGGGATATGATGAAATGGGAGTGTATGTCCGCTTCTGCATTTCAAGTTGAGGCTCGTTAAAGGCGCCTTTCTAGCTCGGTTGACCTGAAACCGCCAAGATTCCATGCATTTCACTCCATTCAAGATCGGAATCGACTTAGACGATTAACGAGCATGTTCTTATCGAAAGTTTATGTTAAAGATGGGCCGAATACCCATTGGATTCTATACTAGGTGACCAGAAGTGAGAGCTTGAGAACTTGCTAACTATATATACACAGAAGGTGTGGGTCGCCTTGCCCCTATTCCAACCCCTATTCCACTACCACTATTGCAACTCATATTCCAACAATTAGGCGAAGCTTCGGGTCTTTCTCCTCTGAATGACATCAGGACCGTAACAACGAATTAAGCACATAAACTACAGACGTTGGCTTCTCAATAAGGCTCAAATTCCAGAGGCGGGCCAACATGAACTGGTTCAAGAAATCACACAGAACCGCATGCATGGAAAGCTGATGTAATAAACTGAACCCCTTTAGTTCTCTTTAAGGAGTCCGGATGTTCTCTACCTAACTGTTTTCATCTAGCAACATAATTGTTCGACCTTTCCTACTGAGTTTTGACTGTACTCCAGCTAACGTCATATTCGACCACACCCGCTAATAATGACCGTTATAGATGTCGTCGTACACGGCGTGTGCGTGTCGGCGGCGGGAAGAGAGTACCATTCAAGCCGCAGCCAGGGGCCACACAAGATGAGACTGTATGAATATACCTGATCTCGCCTGATTCAACCCTGAACATATGGCTATCAGGCATATGCTGATCCGGGACCGTGCGGTCTAAACCCGGGAAGCCCACGTAGATGTCCACAACACCCATAACTTCGTCCACCACGTAACGGCGGTTTGTGACAACAAGGGTTGACGGCATACCCGCCGCCGTGCACGAGTCGCCGGTCAGGTTGAGCGGCGCGGTAGAGGCGCCGCCCTCGAGCCTTGAGCACGGGACACCGAAAGGGACTTCGACGCTGGCGTTCATGAAGCGGTTGAAGTAGGCATCACCGGCCGCCTGGATGGTCTCTCGAGAGTCCCGCAGCTCCTCGGGGATCGGATCCCAGTTCTCGAGAGAGTTCCAGTAGAGGTACCCAGTCGCGTTGAACAGCCAGTCGCCCTCATCCGTGACAATGGACTCGATCAGCTTGATCTGGTGGCTATCCGTGTACAGGATACGCGTGCCTATGACATACGGATGCGGGTCCGAGGCAGCGATGATCTCCGTAAAGCTCGCACAATTTTCCGTGTCGTGGACGCTGCGGTTGTGGTCGATCTTGATGGGGGTCGTAAGCACGCCTTTGTGAATGTTGACCGGCTGCTCGTTCTCTGTGTACGTGAGGTTCCCCACGGACATGCTCGATACTGCAGTGCTGTTGCCGCTAGCTTGAGCCGCGACGTAGGTTTCTGTAGCTCCCACGAGTAATTCTCGATTGCAGTGAGCAGATGCTGTCGCAATGAGCGACAGCCCAGCGACGACAGCACAGGTAAACATGTTGTCGTTCTCCCTTCAGGGATGTGGATTGTCAAGGCTAATGGACAATTATGCAGGATACATGCCCTGGTTAACCCGTGTGGTCTTACTGGATTTACCTCGCCATTTATAGAGCCCAATGGAAGCGATGTGACGGCCGGTTTTTGATACCCGGAGTCCACGTTATGCTCCCACTCAATGTTGCTTGGCCCCGAAGGTATCAGAACTGGCAAAATAATAGCCCAAACACGCTCACCCGTAATATTTCTACGTTACAGGTAGTATCGAGACTTTTAGCAAGTGCGGCAGATGTACCTGCATATGACTAAGTCGAGAGGGGCCTTTCGGCACTGATGAGAAAAGGGGGATCCGCGAACGTCTTTAGCCGGTGAAGCTCCTGATTGGCCATAAGATCTGCAATATGCTCAGGCAGGTCTGAACATTGACTATGGTCTACCAAACTTACCTCGAATCCGCAGTCGAATCTCAGCCGAACCTATTCTATCCGGGGTCGAGGCCAGTCTAACTAGGCACTCGTCAGCGGGGATTCGAAAGCTCAAGGCTCACCCAATTATTTCTTATTGTCACAGAAGTCAACGTCTCAGGGTCATCGCCGCCTCTTTTAACACTTCGGATTGTTGTCAAGGTCGTACCTCATGAATCAGCGCAAATGAGCATGCGATGGTCATCTGCTGCAATGACTGAAGTGTTGATCTACAAGGCGCGCCAGTATTTGTCGGCTGCACATTCCAATACTGCGGGCAAGGTATCCCAAGTCAGGCGCGGAGTGTGTACTCTCCTCGTTTCACTCATGCAGCATCGGCTTTGCCGAGTACTGTACTTCACCCCATTATCATATCAATTGACCGACAGGTTATTCTCTCAGGTTCAAGGTCCTACGCCGAAGGGCTGACGAAGAAGTTCTAGGAACCGTCCCGTGTGTTGAGGTTGGTATTAGATGATAAGTTCTATTTTTGTACAATTAAAACAGGGCATGGGTGTACAGGAGCCAGGATGGTGATGAGATCTGATATAGCGAAACGAGTAGAGTTGACTTTCGTGAGCTCCGGTTGATCTTTGGCAAGTGGTTATCAACCTTCGGTAATAATAAGGATGTAACAGATATACATTACTTATGAATGCCATAAGTACTAGGGCTAGGACACCAGATGAGAAAAGCTAGCTCGTAACAGTCTACTTCGGAACTTCAGCAATTCTAGGTCCAGAATGTGACGAAGCAAGCGAGAATTTTACAAATAGCTCAAAACACTATAGAGTGAGGGGCTCCTTATAATTTGCGGAGCACAAACCTAAACATTAATGATATCATCGAAAGTCTCACAGTTATCAATCCTTGTTAAGATCAGCCGGACTGGACTCCTTACTTCATATGAAACCCATCAAATAAGATCGCTTCTCTCATGTAGCGAACCGCCAAACTAGATGGTAAAATGCTGACAAATGTGGTAATATTAAGCGCCGAAATATTAGCTGCACCAAGCCTCGCCCCCCTGAAATGGCCCCTGAAAGATATCCCAGACATGCTGCAACTGGATATGGCATGCCAAGTTTGGGGGCGGAACGCGCCTATCACGTCAGATGACCCATCTTTGCCGCCTAGTTAATTGCCACCGCTTAATATTACCTGCCTACTTGACTCAAGTACAAATACAAACCCCCTTTAGGCACGATATATGAAATAGCCGTAAACTGAATTCTAGGAGCCCTAGAGCTTGTGCGAGGCTCACAGTAGGGGGATTCGGTCTCGGCATTTACTCGCCAGCCAACGTGGCCTACTATAGCTCGACGATTATAATGGATAATTCCTTGAGGACCCATCGGCGCTTAAGTGCATGTCATTGTGTAAGCGCAGCGCTTACGGCAGTTATCTACGCTTGAGAGAATACGGTTGGCGAATGTTATGTGACCACGGATGCGTGCTAACTGGCTATCCCTGCAGGTCGGAGGGGGGATGCAATCGAAGCTGGAGGAATCAGGAACAGGGTTCGATCGGCTCTGCCCAATCTTTCTATGGTTTCTCACCATTCATTATTCTTCGCGGCCATCTAGAAGAACCATTGACCGTTGGCCTACGCCATGACCCGGATCCCCTGCTATGCCGGGACGTACGTTCTTTTCAGCCAGTTCAGAAGAGAGCTCTAAGTCTATGGCTCGACCCTCATGATATGTACTTCCACCAGCATTGCCCGATGCTCGCTTCCGTTCCTAGTGCTCTCTGTGAACAGTCGGCCTGCCCAGGTAGTACTCCGCCTGCTTACTACAAAACGCTGCGACATTCCGACAACTGAAGTGCAAGGGCCCCATGGCAAGTCTCATGCATTACGGATTCAGATGCTATCTGCGAAGGATCCGGATTGCCAAGCTCCAGCCCGCGCGGACATTCTCATTCGCCAACATGCACCCTATTCAGCTGCGGTTGTTTGGGGGTTGACGCGCTTCTCGGTCGCGGCTCGCTGCCCATACGGCTGCCTTGAGGCAGCTAGCAGACAATCGTAGATTGTGCCTCGCGTAAGGATACGGCACAGCTATTCATATCTTGTGTAACCCCGACAAGCTCTGTTGTGTTACTACTTTATTGTTCGGGGCTCCCGTGCCTCTCGGTGCACCTAACATTTCCAGCTGAAGAACTTCGTCCCCTTCCGTTCACTTCTACCAGGCAGCGTAGAGCGAAAATCTACTAGCGGGCTGGACGAGTGTCTGCCAGCTTTGGGGCTAGAGACATGCGGAACGCCACTATTTCGTTCTCAGGGGAAGATTTGACATCGAGTTGACACATCCCGTGCTTACCGCTGGTGGACGGAGGGTGCATGAGCTTAGGCATGGACGCGCCACAAGTTCCGACTCCCGGTCACATGTGCGAGTACTACTCACCCGAGGAGTATTCAGTCAACTACCCCGGTTTCAGTTCGGATGGGCCTTCGACAATTGATGGGAAACAATGGGGAAGCACTGGTCAGCAATGGGAAACCAGCGGACAGCAATGGGAAACCAGCAGACAGCAGTGGGAAGCCAGCGGACAGCAGTGGGTGGCCGGACAAGCCTGCCCGGTGGGGGACACTCAAGTCGTCGATTTTGCTGCACCGAATGGACAGACCTGGGAAAACTACGCTATAGGGGATGTCGGGCAAGAGGGCCATGTCTCCGACAGCTCAGGTCAGCTTCTTACAAGTCCGAACTTCAATAACGAGGGACCGCCTTTAACTCCCGCCTCTCAAACGCCATATCCATATAACCAAATGACAGCCGTTGGTGGACCATCGCCGTTACCGCCGCTACCACCGGAAGAGGAGAAGCAGGCTCGCGTCGTGCCCTATTGTGGCCTCATGCGACGGGATTTCTGGATCCTAGTTGCAATAGTGACACTGCTCTTAATCGGAGCCATCGTCGGCGGTACACTGGGAGCAGTAACAATCAAGAAAAATGAGGTTGCGGCCGCCGGTGTTACCGGTACCGGTCATGATCTGCCGACTAATACACCTACGCCCGTCCCGACAGCAACCTTCCGAGAGCCAACCGGAACCGAGAGCAGTCTGCCACGCGAGGACCGATCGATCGCAGCTTCGACAGTGGAGAATAAATCCACCGAATCTAATTACCAAGTTGTCTATCAAGACCTTACCACTCTGGACCTGAGGTACCGTCTGGTCTGGAACGACAGGCCATCCGGCGAGCAGAATCTGACTCTGCGAATAAAACCCGACAAAGGGACTCCCCTCGCGGTTGTGGCCGCGAATTCGACTGTTAGTGAGAACATCTTCCTTTTCATTTTCTATACGACCTGTGAGGAGCTGTCAAACGCTCCGCTGCTTGCCGTGGCGTCTCTGGATTGTATTCCCGGGGCCCCGAATTGTACCGAAGTTTCCAACCATCCCATCCCAGAATCATACGACCTGGCGCATACGTCCAGTATAGCGGCTGTCCTCATGGAAGACGGCCGGTCTCTCCGTGTCTATTACCAGGCGGAAAGTGGCTCTATATGGGTCCTTCACGGAAACATAGCCGATGTGCATAAGTGGACCACGTCTCGGCTCAGTGAGTTTGCCATGGTAGGCACCTCGATTGCCGCATCCATCCAGAAATCCCCGGGTAAGCTCCAGGTCATATTCGTGTGTAGGGAGATGAGGCTCCTGAGGTCTCTCGAATATGACGATGTCTCCGGTGCGGACGAAGGTAAGTGGAGATGCAGCTGATCCATTGAACTTCCGTCGAACTGACCCTTTACAGGATACATCATAGACCAGACGCCAGGCTCTGCCTGGTCAACGGATGCCAAGTTCGTCGCCTCCTATACACGAGCCACCGACACGAATCACATCCATTATGTTTCGCCGACTCAACGGCGGCTTGTTCAATACTCGCGGACAGGAAATAGCTCCGAGTGGACGGCCGAAGCGGAGCTAAGTCAGTGGGGAGAGCCACAGAGCGGTCTGGCCGCTGCCGCTTGGGACGACCAACTTCGGCTAATATATGAGGACGAAGAGAAGATAGTCGAGTCGACCTTGTCCGGGAATGACTGGGAGGGCCCTCAGGAATTGGCCTCTTAATCCTGACACTTCCAAGACGTCTAATACGCATGCGATGGCGTTAGGGTTGTGCTGGGCATGGAGACGGACATTATTTGTGATACTGCCACTGCACCTTCTCTAGGTCAAGATACCCCTTAAAAATATGTATATAGTCGAGACTTTGCTCGAGGTTCACATCTTGGCTGCCTAATGGAAGGTGAGCATTTTATTTTGCTGGGAAGGGGGGCAAGGCACATTAGAGAGGCCTATCAATTAATGGACGTAAGAGTGAACCCTTGGTTTAACCCTTTTTCGGTCAATTATCCCTTGCTATCACTACGGCTAAGAGTTCACGAACCAGTTGTTATAACCCTCGAAATCCTTCCGTTAAGCTCCTAAGGATAACATGGCACCATTGCCGCGAAGGACCGGAGGCTTAGCAATTTCAGTCTTTAGAAGAAGCTTGACGATTTCCACTGAACCTACAATCTTCATCCTTTTATATTTTTTGACTCTTTGCATCAGTCTTGGGGCCTTATATTTCCCGTTTTCTCACTTTCGGGTATAGACTTACCGGACAGGGTATAGAAAAGGGGTTGGAAAAGGGGCTGGAAAAGGGGCTGGAATAGGCGTTGGAATAGGGTTACAATAGGGGTAAGAGGACCCGCACAACTCTGTATCTATATGGGCTGCGAAACTCCCCCGGCCCTCAAAGCTGATTATGTATAAGATTTCTAACTGGTATTCAGCCGGTCTTGAGATTGACGTTAGGCTCCACGAAAGCTATTAGAACAGGCCAAAATTGAGCAAGTGTTGCTCGTACTTACGACCCTTCCAAAGTATGCAAAACTTGATTTGCGCTATACTCAATACCGTGAGGGGAATTGACAAAAGTTCTGACCTGGAAGTCCGAGGGTTATACTGGTCATATAATAACGCATGGGTGCTAAACGGACTACCCTTCGCTGCCTTATTAGTAATAATTCGCACCGATGGCTCTTAAGCATAATCGAAACGAATCTCTGGAAGTATTCATCATCGTATAATGAGAAGGAGACTTGGCTACGCAGTGTGGACTTTACAGAAGATTTAAAGTGATACCGAATTCCTGGTTTGTAGTTCTAAAAGCCGCCATCATAAGGAACATCCAGTCCTGGCACAAGACATCACGGTGATCTGCCCAGTCGGTGGCAGTAGTAAAGCTTCGCAATAATAAGGAAATAAATACAAAAATTTATGGAGCCCCTCAGATTACCCTAGTGAAAGCACTGCACTCTGTCTTCAGCCTCCAGTCCATTCACACTTTAGCCCATTCCCCGGAAAGAACCTCCGGGATGGTCGCCTTCTCTATCACGTGTGATTCCTAAGCACTGCTGAAATATCGATAGTGATCTGCTATGGAACACTGACATTACATACTGAAGCATTTGGGACAGAAAGCAGCCGTAACTGAGAGACAGCGATACCGGAAGTAGCTGTCAATAGTCGCATATAGTGTCTTTGAACTATTGGGGCTAAAACCGAGGTATATGGGCGTAGCTTAGATAAATCTGATATCTGCAAAGAACCACGCGTTAGTGAGTGAATATACGTGGTGTAGTCCTATGACTGAGTGATGACGCTCGGCGGAGGAGGTTTCTGTTAAGGCGCGATAGTTGCTTACTCCGTGGAAGGTCACATTCTCTAGCCTGGCTTAAAGCCGTCTTTAGAAGACTATAGGCCTCTTCCTGGGTTATTGTGCTAATGAGCGGTTCTTGGCCTATCCGAGCTAGCCTGCCCTTATCGACGAACTTTTTTGCGAGTTCAGTGAGCGATTCCTCCAGGACTCTGAGGCTGCCTATGTCGAATTCTGGAACCTCTGCGCGCAAGAATCCTTCGAGGCCGATGACCGTCAGATCCTCGGGCAGAAGAGTGTCGGCAGACTCTGGCTCCGCTTCAATGGGATTTTTTGTCTCAACGAATCCTATCTTGTACCGCGGCACAGGATCGAGGCCTTGTGAGTCCGGCGTGTCTCTAATGAGAAGCATAGTCCATCCTCCGGGGTTGAGATTCCGGAGCCTGGAGCAGGAAGACCCTTGATCCCAAGATCCTGCAAGGTATGCTTCAGCAGGGAGACAGCTGATTTCGGTCTGGGGAGTATCCCCTAGCGAGTCGGGCGCCGAGGCGAAGGCTAGTGGGGCATCCCTCCGATGGTTCGTGGCATATTTGGTTGTCTCTAGCCGCATCCGCATGACACTGAATATTCCCGTAACCAGGCGGATAGGCGATATCATGGCATCTCCTAAGAAAGTCGTAGCGATACGCGCCTTATCCTGGCTGATGAGCTGGGAAACTGGGAAGCCGGGTCGCACAGGAGAATTGTCACCATGAATGAGCCACGGGGAGCGGCGGAACGAGCAGGCGAACGCGGAACCGAGAAGTATTCTTCCCCTGACCTTGGGGGAAACCGCGGAATATATATTGGTAGGGTCGTCTTTGTGCGTTCTCGGCTCGAACATATATAGCTCATCGATACCATCGGGCGGAAGAGCTTCTGCCAGTGCTTCGGCATCGCTCGGGCAAATTCTCGAGGAAATGCTGACGGTTCTGACATAAGGGGACACACATTCAGAGTGTAGAATAGTTTTGATGGCATCTATCGGGAGTGCTGTCCAGGGTGTCAAGTTCACATGCTCCATCTCGGCGAAAGCGACCTTCAACAGTTGTCCAGCAGGGCCAGATGTCGCCATATCCTTCTCGTATTGGGATAGATAGCTCCGGAGTGCTCTCTTCAAATTTTCATTCCCCAAAAACACCCGAAGTAGGCTCTCGTCGCATCCTCCGTCTTCTTGAACAGCCTTGACGAACGTTTTCACCGCCATTTCTGTAAGAGCGTTAACATGAATCGGGACTCTCACATTTTCAGCCGCTGCCACGGCTGCCATCCAGATGTCTTCGGGCCAACCGGCATCAGGGTGAAGGTTGACTAGAGTGGCAGTGTCAGCTGATTCTGCCACGGCTGCCTTCCAGACATTTGCGGGCCAACCGGCATTAGGGTAAAGGTTGACTAGGGTGGCCATGTCAATCAGCTGACTATCATCGTCGAGGTCTTTCGCAAGATTCTCTGCATCTTCGAACCAGTCGAGTCCGTAATGTGGCTCGCGCACGAGGGATCGCAATGCTGAACGTGCCCTACAACTCATAACATCAAAGTGATCGCCTCTATTGACGATAATGGGGTACCTGTCATTTTCGACAATACAATAGCGCGGCTTTGCGAGATCTGTGATATCAATAACGACCGCGTCCGAGGTGAGAACTATCCGTGCTTCTGCGTCCCAATGCCCGTCCGCATATATAGCCGGCCAGCAAAAGCCAAACTGTGGGGCGCAAGACGCTCCAACAAAGAGGCAGGTGACTATGAATGGAAAGGGATTGTTCCTAAAGCCGAATTCGTTAATATGATTGTTCTTGAAATACTCTGCAGCAAGGTCGAGCTCCTGCTTCAGAGCCTTGTAATTTGCCTTGCTTGAGAAGATCTGTAGCAGCCTGGAGCATGTAAAGACTATGTATAGGATACTTATCAGCGGCGGCCTCTTCTGTAGGCAGCGATGTAATACTCGCCTATGAGCGCACTTGGCAGCCAGTCTTGTTCCGCAAACCCAAGGATGCGATACTTCCCATCGATTTTGGCGATGACTGAGAGGGCTCGAACCCTAAAATCAAAGCTGGCCATGGCGGAAAAGAAGGGAGGCACTTTTGGCAAGAGATAACATAATTAGACAGCATGGTTTATATAAAGGTTTGTCCATGATCCAGGACTTATATGGTACCGTGGGCAGCTCATTAAGACGCATCTTTGAACCGACAAGCAAGTGACTAAGGCCGGTCGACCTGGTGAGGAATCAGCTATATGGATGGTACAGGAGAACAGATGAATGTAGGGTTTACAATGGGTACCCGTGGGTAGTCTTGGCATTTTGGCAAAATCCAGACGGGTGATTAACCACGAATACTTCCACCTACGAGTACCCATAGATGGAAAGTTTTTGGGTTACTATTAAAAAAGTATTAAAACGCATTAATTTAATATATTAACCGTATAAAATTGCTTATTATCTAATAATAAGATAATAATACGTTAAAAATATTTAAGTTACCGTTAACCTTTATGGTTTACTAAAACGTATAATCGACTAATAAAACCTTACGGCTTATTTAAATCGACGACGTTATCGACGATATATTGACGACATCATACGATATTTCGAAATCCAATGGATACCCGTGGGTGGGTGCGTAGTGCAAACCCTAGACGAATGTGCTGGACAACGCCGAATGAAGTTCGGAAAGGGGGTGAATCAGGGGCTAAAGGGAGCCAATACGGCACCCCAAGAGACTACTAGGTGCGTAAAGAATGGTGATGACCATGACGTAAAGCAAGCATACAAGTATAGCAAGGAGATCGGATGATAGAACAGCATGATCCAGTTTGAAGCGTGTGTAGATGCTGGGCAAAGGCGCGGTAATGAAACAAGGGGCAAGCCGGCAACCGGAACCGGTATGGGGGGCCGAAGCCGGTAGGTGAATCATTCCTATGAACCGAATGGTAGAACGCGAGGAACACGTGCAGGATTCATCTCAAATTCTGTACCAATATTCTAAGCTAAGACTCGCAAACGAGTCGAGAGGTTCTAGGTAAACTCATGACTCGACACGCGTTATGACGAATGACCTATCTCTCTGGGGGGGATTGATTCAACCAAGCGAACAGAAAAGGAGTATCAGACGACCGAGGACGCGGGCAAGGCCTGGAAGCGAGCAAACAGCTGAACCAGCAGGCTGAGATCAGCAGACGCGACACACTCCTCACAACTCCGGGACGCGCCAATAATAGACAAAACGATCAAGTAAGTGAATAAAAACAACCTACCCGATCCACGGCGAAGGACAGGAGCTTTGCCCCGGGGTGAGTGAATCAGTGGGTTACACGACAAAGATTACAGAATTGGATGAACAATAGCGCGATCCCTTCCAACACATAGGCAACGACCACCCAAATGTCTACAACTCGACCGATGCCGATATCACAGGTTCACATCCACCTGGACACCGTCAAATTTATATTCCACATGAGAGCAATAATGCGCTCTCCATACTTTCAGCTTCCTCGATGGCCTCCTGGGTGTGGCTGTTCCGATTCGACGCCCGTGAAAGAAGTCCGGCTTGTGATAAAAGCGGTCTACCTTGGAAGTCGTCATGGCTGCATAGAACCGTTAAAATACGAACCTCAGGATAATTTGAGGAGAAGCAACCAGAGGCGGTTTTGTCCTTGTGATATCGCAACCTCAGGGATCCTTCTACCCTCATCCACGGGGTCCCTCCGCTCCACTTACGAAGAACACTCAGCGGAGAGAAACCCCGAGCGGGCCTCACCTCGCGCTGCGCGCATCATACCCGTCCCCTCGCCTCCTTCCATAGCTGGAACCGACAGACATCTCCAACTCGCGCCCCGTACCACGTGCCGGGGCGATGCCTTTTCTCCTGGGCGCAGAAAAAGAAGAAAAGGATGTACCGTATCGTACCAGCAGACTCTCTCCCTTTCCTCGGAATCCACCATCTAAGTCCCATCAGAAAAGAGACCGCCAACCAGGTCGTAGACGCTGAGATCTCGAGCCAAAGCAGGGGAGTAGGTGCTTGCCGTCGTCGGCGGCGGCCTCCTCTATCTCGACACCACCGTTAGTGGAATTAATGCCGTCTCACTTCCCCCATCTCACCTCTCCATATTAGGAGCGGGAAATGGACGGATCTGGCCGGCCGCAAAAGGAGAGACCATGCTGCATAAGGACCAACGGTCGCCGGCGCACGCGTAAGTAGACAGCGGGGGTTTATTCCTTTCTTTATACGCGACACGCCGATAACCCCCAGGCGTCCCATGCATATCCGTCCAGTACCTGCGGAATCAGGGCTATTACATATAAATACCGCCGAAGGAGCGGTTCGCGACCAGCCAGAACTAGGGTATACATTAGGTAGATGGACAATATGGGCATTGAACGGGTCATCGCCATCGCAACTCCTGGCGGGACTACATAGGGTATTGGACATTGCGAGCTTCGGGAACAACTGATGGCTACAGACGGATTCAGTGTACGGAACTTCCTAATACGATCGAAATGCGAACCGGATATCGGACTAAAGTGGCGCGCTTAGCAAGGCGTTCGTCAAGAACTTGGCGGGTTCCGGGGACTGCAGCCTTGCAACCTCCGAGATACACGATGTTGCGCTCGCTCCATCAGAACTAAGGGAGCATAAGACCGAGTCGAACTGCCTGGCTATCTCCTCATCGCTGCCCGGCAAACCAACACATTCGAAGGAACAAGCAGCGCGAGACCCAATTCACCATGCACCCATACACACCATCACGCAACCAGGATATATGAAAAGCGATATTATCAAATTATTCTTATTCATTCAGCGCCAAGCAGCAAGTAGTAGGTGCTCTGTTGAGCCTACTCCCTCTCTACCGCACGTCTGTCTAGGTAATCTCCAGGTATAAAAATAATAGAAGGGAAGAATGCCAGTTGGCCAGCGATCCAGCGATCCAAGCTCTTCGATTTCGACGATAAGACGGAGGGGGCACTAGCTAGATAGGTAACCTATACGGAATAAACACCAACCATCCGCGTGGGGGGGTATGCAAGCTCGAGTCTCCGTGCAATGAAACAGAAGGAAGCAAAAGGGTAAAAGAAAAAAGGGGAAAGCGCCGGAAATATATGATAACGACAAGCTTCGTGACACCCAACAGCAAAGACAGCAAAGACTGCTATTAGTGTTGTCCCGTTTCTAGCCCCGCCCTCAACTATCGTAGTCCGAAACCCTCGCTCTCGTGTACGGCCCTCCAGAGCAAGTTCTCGAGCCTGTCCCGGGTCGCGTAGCGGTAAAGAGAGAGCTGGTTGAAGCAGGTCCGGGCGGTGGGGAACCTTCCCTCGTCCTCGCCGAGGCAGTTGATGCGGATGACAAGGGAAGCCGCGCCCGTAGCGGGGATGCGGTCGCTGCCAGTGATGAAGGACAGCAGCCGACGCTGTTCCTTGGGGGCGGCCCGCTCGAAAGTATTCCAGAACCACCGAAGGGCCGGCTCTAATTCGGGGACCGACCCCTTGGGCCAGTTCGTGTACTCGGCGACCGCCCTGAGCGAGACGATGTCCAGCGGCTCGTCCGAGCCGCGGACGAGGAGCTCGATCTCCTCCGGCCGGAAGAGCGACAGCGCGTTACCCGCGCAGACGGTGAAGAAGCCCCGCTTAAAAGGCTCGAACTGGCGGCTGACCGAGGTGTCGAGCAAATATCTCACGTAGAGATCGACGTACTCCCGCCGATTAGAGTTTGTCACCATCCTACTTTCACCTCCTGGTAGAAGAGGCACCCTATGCCGTTGGTCATATCTCTCCACCTCAATCACGAAATCGAGACAGAAGGTTGACTGAACGTCACCTTCATATTCCAGCAGTTGCCGAAGACCGCGTGCAAGGGCCGGTCGGTATTCTGCCAAATCGTCTAAAGTGTAGCTCATGGTAGGACGAGGGTGTGCTGCCGAGCCAGGTGCCGAAGCAGGGCTGGATGCAAGCAGCTTTCGAAAGGCGAAAGGGGGTAAAGCAACGTCTAAGATCGTGGAATTGTAAATAGCCAAACCTAAGACCACCCCGACCAGGAAAAATTGATCAGACGTCTCAAAGGTGTTCGGGTTAAAGTAGCAGAACTGCGAGTCATCGTCATAAACAAAAAGACCTAAGACTGTTAGCCGTGAACGATCCTAGCGTAGACCCGCCGTGGACCTACCGTGGTCAGGGTTGAAGACCTCCCTCACAAGGAGGAGAAACCATTCCTTGCGAAGGCCTCCAGCATCAATACCCTCCTCTCCTTGAAACTCGATCCGCAAAGCCTTCTTTATATCCTCGCTACCGCTCCCGACAACCTCGCTCACTTGTTTGAGGCTGTCGTCTACAAGGCAGTCCCGGCGGATACTGAGGACAAGGTGCTGAGCATATTCTCTGCGACTCAAAATGCTGTCAAAGAATGCCTCCCGGGCTTTCCCTCTCATCTGACGTTTCGCGTCGTGCTCGAGAATCTGAATTTTTGCCCAGATGCTGAGAAAGAAGGGATATTGACAGAAGGCGAACTTGCGACTCTTCGACTCCCACATCTCAAAATCCCCTTTAAAGTCCAAGCAGTCTACCAGGCTATTGTAGAAGTCGCTTGTTGCCAGAAGGTGACCATGATTGCGCCCATCAGAAGCATCCTGACGCCGAACATGCGTTAACCCATTCGCAGCGAACACTAGAGCCATGACCTTCGCTGCGGCTTTGATTTGCCAATCATCGGTGTAAGCAGATCGCTTCGGTTCAGTGGCCTGCTTGTCTTTCTTGGATGAGTTAGACGTCTCCAGAGCCGCATGCAGGCTTGCGGGCGTGTTCGCCGAGCGATTGTTTGGCATCTGTGGAACTAGGCCACCCGTCACGTCAATATTGGCTTCAACCGTCTTCTCACTCACTCGGGTTAGCCTGTAGGTAACAAAGCTACCAACAAGGTCTTTTATCTGGAGAAAGAGATGCTCCGGCAGTTTTGATAACCAGGCGACCAGATACTGGTGACATTGTTCCGAGGAGTTGGACAAGAGCCCAAGAATCCTCTTAATGATGCCTGAGTGTCGCCCGGCAGATCCTTGCGCCTGGCGCTCGGATTCCAATTCCCTGGCGGCAGCCTTCCCTTTACCGAGATGCCGAAACCGCCCATTGTAGCTTTCGCAGCTAGGTAAAAGGAGGGGATTGGCTAGCATCAACAATAGAAAGCGCACATCCTGAGGTTCTCTCATCAACCTCCCCGGACGCTTCAGCAGCATTTCTGTGCATTTCAAAAGACTCCGCTGCAAATGGTCCTGGGCATCTAGCAATAGTGCTTCGAATTGCCGCATTCCAATATCAGCTAGAATGCCCAAAGAATCGAGCTGTGCCATTTCTTCATAAACATCGTACCAGGATTCCGCAGCATTGATTATAGCATGATACCATTCCATCACTTCGCCCCAATCGATTTGCGGAGACCGGGGGGTTACGATCGACGGATGGTCATCCCTCGGCCGCGGATTGCCCCGAGTAGGTAACGTTTCCTCCTGGCCAGTCCACCAAAAGCCGTTCTCAGCAAAATCGCCCACAAGCAGCAGCTTAGCGTCAAGCTCGGACAACATCGGGTCATCTGGGACGACGAGTCGTTGTTTCCTCGCCTCCGGTCTCCGCCGCTTGACGACTTCGGACACCTTTCTTGGACTAACGCTCGGGCGTCGAGTAACAAACGACTTGTTGACACAGGCGTGGGAGCTAAAACAGAGGGCCAGGTATTCTTCCACTTGCTTAAATATTTTCTTGGGATCCAGTCCTGACGACTGAGAGTTGACGCGGTGATCGTCTCGGTGTGGCCCCGTCGTAGGCGGAAAGGTTGTACTCCTCCCTTCAGGGTAGGATGTCGAATATGACCTTACCATAGGCGAATCTCCATTCAGCGGGTTTGGCTGAACAGAAAGGTCTGCAAAATCGTCGAAGACTGCATTATAGACAAAATTAGACCGAGCTGCACCTGAAGATGGCGAGCGACCGTGATTGCTCCGTGGTTGACCGGGGACCAAGCTATGGTCGGGCGGTCGAGATGACGGCTGATCGGGCCGCGGCGTTGCTGCCGTCTGATCGCACTCCGGATGGTGTGACATAAAGTGCCGCAGTGACGAACGTAGACACTGCCTGATCAGGGTCTTCGTGTGCTCCAGAGATATCAAGTTCGCTGGGTCGGTTAGTCGTTATGGACACCATCACCCGGGAGGAAAACGTACGACTTCTCACATCTTGTCGCGAAGGACTCGAGTCGCTTTCGAATGGGTGGCGGGGATCTCTGCTTGGCGGCCGCGCGCTGTTCTGTGCCGGCTCAGGAGGGAGCGGTTTGAGGTCGTTTATCGTCAAGCAGATGGTACACCTGAAGATCAGGAGCTCTTTCGGCCACCTTACCAGGCTGGAACACGTCATACAGTTCCCAGTAGCGAAATCCGTAGGCCCACGAGGAACATTCCTAGCAGTCATCGGCTGGGTTCGCGGATTCGGCTGGGGTTGGGGGCTGTAATCAGTCCCCGAGCCAGAATCATCATAGCGTGAATGGTCAACCTGCCGGGGAGCTTTCTTCTTCTTGCTAGAAAAGATGTTCGGGAATGGATGGCTCATTGAACGGGAATGCGGTGCAGGTCTCCTCGGTTTTGAAACTGGGACAACAACAACGTCGTCTTCGTCGGAGCTCGAGTCGGCATTGACGGGTGGGTTGCGCAGGAATCCGAGGTTGGGTCGTCTGGTCGGGTTGTTACTTGGCCGACGCGGTGGAATACTTGATGAATGATCGCGAGTGGAGAAGTAGTCTCCGCCGCGTTGGCCAGCAGAGGGAAGAAAAGGGGGAGGAGGCGGAGGGCGGGTTGGACGGGATGCCATTTCTGATGGCAGCTATGGTCAACGAGAAACGACGAGGAAACTCGGAGATGTTGGGCAGAAGAAGTGGCTGCCACTCTGCAATTTAGACGGAGATTCCGACTCTCTATTTAGACGTTATACCTGCACTCACGGGACCTCAGACCCAGGCAGGGTCGCGAGAGATAGAGAAGGCGCTACGTTGCGTCGACTTCAAGGCAGCTCTGTTTGTGGCAGCCGTTACCCGAGCTCGGAATTTGTAACCTTCACCAGGAACAGGACCCGAAACAGAACTTGGAGCGTTTCAATGCACAGATTTCCGGGGGATACCAAGAAAGAACCGACCGTTTTGAGTTAAAACAGATGTATACGATGACGAGACAAGGTAAGCAATAGGGCTGGATGGTCCAGTAAATGTTTAGACTTGCATATGTATGTCTTTGAGAGGTCTCGATCGGCGCAACCTTATTTAAATGTGAAAACAAATAATATTATTGTTAACCGTCCTCGTAAAGTCTGGTTGACTGGGGATAAAAGTACTGATGCTCCAGACTCCTAAGCCCAGCCAAGGCTTCTTCGTGACAAACCATTGAGGGTTTAAGTTAAAGGAGTGACGGCAGAAAAAGACGAAAAAAGAGGTCGAAGTTGGACACAGGCGCTGGTAGGTGGTGTTGAAGGAAAAGCATGCGCCCAATTCATTTCGACTCGATTCGGGTCTTATTGTATGTACAAAATACGGACCTAGACCTTCTGAAGTACGTCTGTTGTAGCTGGAACTCGAATAAGATTCAAGGGTTTCAGATCGAACCAGCGAATCAGAATCTGTGCCGCTAACCGTGCACCACTTTTGTGGTCAGGCCCTGGACCTGGGAATTCCATAGCCTACTGTAAGGGGCTACGGCATTCAGGTACACCAGGCGCCAGCAGGTGATATCGCGGTCCCAATAGGCTGGCCTGGCTGTACCGACGAGACACGGTTACCGCAAGCTATTCAAGGCCGCCTACATAGATACATGCAGTAGTAACACCCCAGGGCGGCCAAGGTGGTGCTATCATGTCTCCTCTTCCCAGCGTCGAATTCTTTGCAGATAGCAATCGTTATGTATTTATGTAAGATCACCGCACTCCGTTTGAGCCGAACGGCTGGGGCGATGTACCCGACCACTCGGTCTGACCTAACAGCCTGACAATCCGGAGTCTCGGTCCATGGTTTCAGGGGTAGGTACATACGAACCGTTTGAAATCCGGTTATAGGTGATATCGGCCAACAGATCCGTCCACCATGTGGAGGCCTCCGAAGGTCAAACTCTCAAACACGAGATGCTAAAGTAAGTAGCCAGCGGGGTTACTTCGAGCGAGTCCTCCCATCTCATCGATCGAGCGAGCAACTATCGACCTCAGAGCCATGGCTCAATGCTTAAATGTCGCGCAGAAAGAAGACTTCGAAGCCTACAAAGAGCGAGACTACTAGCAGCCTGCGTTAGAACCAATTATATCGGGGTCTTGCCGATCCCGAGAGAACGATAAAGCAAGGCAACTTCAGCTCGAGACATTAATAAGGATGGAAAGCTCGGTCGAAGTCATGAGTAAGGCGAGCCACAAGCCTCGGGCGATGCTTAGCAAGATGTGCCTTCATAGAAGTCCAGTTTACACGTTGTTGAATTATTACATAGTAGGAGGGAGAGTTGATAGACTCAGTTGCACGCGAGAAGACAAGCGACTGCCGTCATACTTACATAAGGCGCACCTGCCGCACTGTCTGAAGCAAACTTGGCAAACACCGACACCTGGATGTATCATACATCACTTCCGTCTCGAATAACTTGATCGTTAGCCTAGCAGAGATGGTCATTCCACAAGTACCCATGAATATGAATCGAATTTGCTCACAAAATTACGTTATGAACATTCAATGAATACCCAACAGGTAAGCCAAGAAGCAAGTAGCCAGTATGATTGGGTAATGACCCGTCCATCCTGTCCCGAATGGTAGTACTAGGTGGAATGTAGTTGGAATGGATATTGGCTGCTACATACGTCTTCTCAGATGGCAACCAAAGAATATTAGGCAGCTTCTACGTAATTGTACGGGTATTAAACGTCACATCGTTTCAGCTTGCTAGATATGCCAAACATATTTAAGTATGTAGGCATAAACTGGACCAAGTGAACAGAACATCTTCTCCAAACCAACACATCGGAAAACAATCCTCCAGAGCGTCTCAAGGTTCGAGAGTGAAGAAAATCAGAAGAAAAGCAATCCCAACTACACACACAATCACAATCCCCCGAGTTACGTCATCATGGATTCGGCCGGTGCCAAGTCCGCCATGTCGAAGGACATGCAGGAGATCACGACGGGCAAGGAGGACATCTCCAAGAAGGTGCAAGGCCACAAGGCAAACCTCTCCAACCCTAGTAAGTAATATGCGATTTCCCATCTATTTCTGTCAACAAACACCGTCTAATCTACAATTCACAAGACACCAGTGAGGAGTCAAAGCAGAACAGCCGTGAGGCTATCGAGCAGCTGGGCGGCGAGGCTGCCCACTACGGTAAGCAGGACGACCCCCGCAGCAAGAACGCGGCGGACAAACTCGACGGCAGCCGGGCGATGTAGGATGGTCGAGTGATTGGGTAGGAGGGAGACATGCATGACAGGTCGTCTGTCTGATAGACAGCGCGCCTGTGGTCCGCAGCTTGTGTGTGCATCAATTTCTGCAAGCGCACCCCTTTTGGTTTCATGAGGTGCACTATGACCGGGCAATCATAGCATTCCCGGCACGCCTGCACAGCATGACTGTACAGTAAATTCTCCGATAGTGACAATGATGTTCGTCACGACACATCTTAGGACCTTGATGCTTCAGGAGTGTTTTGAAACCAAGTGTATAGACACGTAATAACTGACAGTCGTAACCTACGCATGTTAGGCGCCTGCGCACTTCCCCCAACATTAGTGAGATCTGTATTAAGAACTCAGCCCCAGGCGGCGGGAAATACGGTACCCCAAGACAAACCACATAAAACTTCCGTATCCGTACGCAGACAAATAAGCATTGCCTCGCCGCCATGACGAAATGCCCGCCTTATCGCTCAACAGCCACTGTTCATTGGATTCGTCGATCTATTTCGGAACGCTCCTGGGGAAGGATCGACTGCATCTCAGAGTTAACTAGAACTTTATCGGTATGGAAGAGGCCGACGTTGAAGGCATGAATTCATTCCTGTGGCCATAGCCAGTCGGGTGAATACTCCGTACCCGTCCAGGCACGAAGTGCTGTGCCTGATTTGTGACGTCTCTATCACATGCTTCAAAACTCCCAGAACCACATGTGTACACGGGATGTTTTGCCATCTACGGTAGGTAACTCAGGATCAACCTTTTTATCCAGCATGTCGCCCTGAACTACTACGCCTTGATGATTCGTCCTTTTAACATAACCCGAAATCGCTCTTTCCCTCTCATCGTCGCAGGTTCGTTCCTTGATATCCATCTAAGGCTTAGTCCAGCGTGACTCAGCATTACTGCTTTCATCTCAAGTCGAGGATTCCAAATAATCACTACAGAAGGCGAAGGTCTGAGGCATATTATTTGGTTTCCCTGATTATTAACTCATTTCTGTACAATCATTCAGGGTATCCGTGATCCTCGTCCCTTCTTCGGAGTCTATGTGACGACTCCTAGGTTGACTTATAAACCCACCAGTCTTGAAAGAGACATACAGTTCTCTCTGCCCGTCTTGACAATGTAAGCTCTCGAGTGACCTTAAAATGGACTTGACGCTTATTCAGCAGCACAAAATCGACATGAATTTCGCCTTCCAGAACGTGGTCGGGTTCATCCTGAAACAGAGCAAACTCACCGTGTCTCTCATACGAATAGACAACATCACCGCAGAGTAAGCTTCGCTCAGTACACTCCCTCTCCAGACTACGAGGGTAACATAGGAATAGCTCCTTCCATGTCTCGATCGAGGCGCGAACAACCAACACTGGCCCAGCCAGCGCCACGCTCTCGGCATTCACAATTGACCTGTGCGGCCCCACGGGCCGCTTCGGGCAGGTCTATCTGCCACCCATCACGACGCACTCGAACGGGGCCCCAATCATCGTGAGCGACCAGCTGGTGAATATCCTAGACAAGGCGGCGCTGCAGGCCTTCATCAAGCCCGTCATCGTCGACAGCCACGCCACGCTGATCCTACGGAACGGGAACACGACAGTCAAGGCACTTGGCATCGGGCCTAGGCCCATCTGCTACGAGAAGGACATCCCGATGTCCGGCATGCTTGGGCCGCGCATCAGCGTACACGAGGCGAGTGCGGTGGGAGACTCAGGCGTCGCCGTCGTCATCCACGTCGTCAACCCGAGTCCAATGGCGATCAGCTTCGGAGCGTGCGGGCTCGAGATCCAGAACGAGGCAGGCCAGGTCTTCGCTGAACTCACGGGCGACCTCGACATCCGCTGCAACCGCTTCGAGGCGAGGTTTGAGGGCGCCGTCCGCAGAGAGGTCCCCCTCGCCAATGACAAAGTAAGGCTCGTGGGCAAGCGGTGCATGGGCGCCGACTGGTGCGACGAGACGGTCCGGCAGATCAACGTGCCGCTGTTGGGCATGTCCAAGATATGCGCGGCGCTGGGCCTCCAGTACGAATACGAGTCCGATGAGATCATCGACGACCTGGTCAAGGAGCCGGCCGAGAAGTCTGCCGAGAAACCGGCCGAGCAGCAGCCGCTGATAAGGTCGGCTTCGAAGCTGTTGCGCGGCAGGTTCTGGAAGGCGCAGGCGTCTTAAGAGCGAAATATAGAGAAGCGGCGGCGTTACTGTGTTGGCCTTCGAGTGATAAGACTTGATTTCTTTGATGCGGTTCCGGATGATTTGAGCTAGGGGCGGGTTTATCGGATACCCCACGACGATGACGCTCGATGACGATAACGATTGATGGCGACGAGACACGGTTACGTAGATACCTGGAGTTCAGGTGGGAATTATGGTCACCTACACAGAGCCTATGCAATGGGTTTCTTGCTAGTTATATGAACAGCTTACTGCGTTAGACATGCATGATGCGAATACACTACGTTACTGTGTCTTCGCCTTAGACGATTCGGTCGTGCCAGCTGAATTATCTTCAAATTTCGTGCATTCGAAGCCCTACGCGACTTGCCCAAAAAGTTGTTGCACCTGTGCATGCATCTTCATCGTCATTGTACATACGCATTAGAGAGTCCTATCTTACATGCCTTCCAAATATCTAACCTCGGCATTATTCTATAAGTCGACCCGTAGACCAATGGAGACGACGTCCATCACGCTGTGTTCCCAACCAGCGACCTCCCCCAGTCCATTCGCTCACTAACAGGTCTCCCAATGAATCAAAGTCGTCCACCAAAGCCTCCTTCATTCCCTTTCTCACTTCACCCCCCAGAGTCCTCTGTCGAAGCTCTACAGGCAAATACTTTACAACGGTACCACGCCTTACTTTCGCACCGCTTTGGCGAGCGAGGCTCAGCCGCGACCCAGTCGTTCCGTCCTTCGAAGGGCCCCAGTTTCAGGAGACCTCACCAAATCCCATGCGTCCTTGATCCGGGGGTGGGAAACAAACGAGCAAGCAAGCAAGCAAGCGAGTAAGCGTGTGGGCGTATACGTAGGTATTAGGTTTTAGGTTGGCAGGTATGTCATCCAGCCACTCAGGCGCGGCGAGTGCGAACACAGATGGCCATCAAGGTCGTGCGCGGGGCGCGGGTCTCCTCCCATCCAGCACCACCACCAGCCTTTTACACCAATATCATATATAAGGCATTCCCCGGCCCAACATTGAAGTCCACAACTAACTACAACACGGCATGACGTGCGTTTCAAAACTCGATTGCTTTTTCCTTTCTTGGTTGATTTTTCATCCTTTACTTAAGATATCGCTCACTTTCTTCGCTTTCTCTATATCGGTCCGGTCCGAGTGACGACCTACCAGGCAGTCCGAGTTGCTGGCTAACCGTATTGCTGCCTTCGCGGAGGTCGAGATTGGAATGCATTGAATGGGTCGCAGTCGACCAACTACATTCTTATAAACCACATATGTACGAATTCAAACGTTGGAGCATCTTCTATTTATTTTATTTTATTTTGTTCGATGCAAATGAAGGCATCACCCTATCCTATCGTCATCTATTCGTTATATCCAACCAAGGTCTATCTACACCATAGCTTGGACCATATTCATGGGGACTTCTTTTCTTCTTCTTTCCCTATTTCTACTCTATCCGCGGCCGCCCTCTCTTTTCCGGGGTGACATGGGTGATGGTTCTATGATTTTGGGGAACGCATATAATCTAGTCGAAGACGATAGCGGCCTTGATGGCGCTCTTGTTCCGGATGCTCTCGAGGGCCTCGCCCCACTGCTCGAGCTTGAAGGTCTTGTTGACGATGCCCTTGGTCTTGACCTTGCCGCTGTCGAGGTAGTCGACCGTGGAGGGGAACATGTAGGTCTCGGAGAAGGAACCGATGATGGTGATTTCTAACGGGTGGTGTTGGTCAGCTAAGTCTTACGATCCAAAGAAGCAGCGATTTCGAAACCAACCATCACCGAAGATCTTAGCCGGCGGCCAGGACACGCGAGCCGCGCTGGGGTACACGCCGTAGCAGACGAGCTTGCCACCACGTCGGACGTAGTTGATGGCGTCCTCGAGGACCTTGGCGCTACCGCTAGCCTCAACGACTGCATACAATTCGTTAGCAACAGGTAAGTCTCTCTCTCTGTGTTTCTCAAGGCGAGGAAAGGTCCACGACGTACCAATGTCGAAACCGTACGGGTTGTCCTTCTTCAGCTGTTCCCATTGGGGAGCGGAGTTAGACCGCGAAAGAGGGACGTAGAAGTCGGCGCAGTCGAGGCTCTTGGCAAGGTCCATCTTGGCACCCTCGGGCGCGGCGATGGTCAGCTGCGAGACACCGCTAAGGCGCCTATCGAGGAGGTTAGCTGCCGGAACCTGCAGGTAAGCACCGAGGATGAGGGGATGCCGTACAGGAACTGAGCCATCATGAGACCGGTGGGACCGGCACCGATGAGCAGGGCGTGCGAGCCAGCCTTGGGAGCGATCTTCTCCAGACCATGCATGGCGCACGAGGCGGGCTCAATGAGCGTCGCGTCGATATCGCTGATGTTCTTGATCTTGAAGAGGCGACCCTGGGTGTAGGAGCACTACAGCGGCTCGTTAGCGGCGTGGCATGACTGCCTTACCAAGGGGGCGGGGACGCCTACGTATTCGGCGAAACCGCCGTCGAGACCCAAGACACCGTGGGCCTTGAAGTCCTCGCAGAGGAGCTCCTGACCTCTCCGGCAGTAGAAGCTAGGGTGCGAGCGCGAGTCAGTTCCAGTGCGCCTAACTACCGTTTAGCGGGTAAACTTGGTTACGCACCAGTGGCCGCAGAGCTCAGAGTTGTCGGCGGTAACGCGATCGCCGATCTCGAAACCCTTCACATCGTCGGCGAAGCCTACAGTCACCATTATCAGCTACTCCCCCTGGTACCTCGAGCGAGGGTCCGTGGCTGAAGTGGCCGACTTACCAACAACGACACCGGTGGTCTCATGGCCGGGGATGAGGGGGAATTCGGCAATAAATTCTCCCTCGTGGATGTGCAAGTCGGTACCGCAGACACCGCAAGACTATATTTAGGGGTCCCGTGTTATTATCATAGTCAAGCGAAAAACGGTGCGTCTTAGTGAATAACTTGCCTTGACCTTGATGAGGACATCGCCAGGTCGGAGAGTGGGCAGAGGGACCTCGACAATGCCCCAAACCTCCGGCTTCTCATATCTGTATGGCAGAACGACGTCAGCAAGTTCAATTTGTGGGATGTCTGCGATCCTCTCTCAAAGTAATTTGGGACCAATCGTGCAGATTCCAAACACTTTGGGGCTCTACAGCATGGGGTCGACGGCAGTCTTACCTGAGAGCCTTCATGGTCTTGGGGAGGTTCTCTTTGTAAGGCATCTTGACTATTTTGTTTTATTATGATGAACTTGATCTGAACTAAAGGACGCCGGGGTACAAAGTCGAAGGCAAGCAGGTGTGTATCAGAAGCAAAGACGGGAAGCCCAAGATTAGCGATCAGGCCGGGACTCGGGATATATATACGTATGCCTAACAAACCGACTCCACGTCTTGGGAGAGCCGAGAGAGGAGAAAGCTAAAATTCTTTGTTAGACCGCAAGAGCACGGCGCATCCAAGCGACAGGACAGACAGGACAGGACAGTGTGGTAGAATGACACCACACGCAAGACGGCCTTGGTCTTCCCCTCCATCGTCTCACAAGCCCTTCCAATTGGAACCGCCCCACGCTTCCACAGGCTCCAGAATCATACAGTATCTGACAGTACTGTACGTGGCCTTGCTATGGTACGGCCCATCCCACTTTTTGGGCCTTTCGAGATGATTTTAAAGGGAGGGGCAAGGAGCAGCGACGTACAACGCGCTAGTAATGGTTTTTGGCGGACATTTGCAATGGCCAAGCTCGGTTCCCCCGCTGTAGGACCGGGCGCCGGGGCCAAATCGTCTTCGGCGGAGCCGACAGGGGTACGTTCACTTGCAGATTACGAGCTATAACGAGTTAAGCTTCGATGGGACGACCGCATACCGTACTGCAGGATGGCGGGGGGGACGTCGATACTAGGTAAGCTTGGACTGCCCCACGCAAAACGCTGCCCTATGTCGAGTATACAAGTCAGATCGCAGCGAAAGATCCTTCACGTTTACGAGTTCCTCGCTGGACGCTCTCCCCTGAAAATACGCGTGAAGCTAAGACATCTTTTCCTCTTTTCTGGACGCTGGGCAGCTATGAGGCGTTGGCATGCTTGGCAAGAAACTAAGTAGTAAATACTTCACCGGAGTTTAGAGCCTGCAACTATCCGAGACATAAGGTCTGTACGTGATTCCTGAGAGTGAGATTAAAGAATAGGGGTTCATTATCTTAATCAGTATATACATGTATATGATGAATACAGGATCATCCTGCCACATCAACAAAAAGGAGATGAAAATATGCGAGTTCGGAAGCGGAACAGAAACGGCTGATAGACAAAACTGATAGACGCTACAGTATAACTAACCTATGAAGTACGAAGATTAGTCAGCCGCGTCAGCCCGCATATCCGCCTCAACCTAACCCCGCGATTTGTTGAGAGACAGATAGCCCTCGGCACGGCAGACCATGTCATGTGCTTGACGCCCAAACGGAAAAGAGAAATTTGTTAAGTTGAGCTCACGACGAGTTCCCGGTGGAGGTTCTTCCCTGCGACTGGCAGATTGGACTGCCGAGGAAATATTTCAATGCCGCACATGACCACGATCCCACTTCCATTCCAGCTCTCCCCGAGGTCGCTCGTTGAAAGTCTGCCGCTCCCATTGGAGTGGCCTGGACTGTCTGGCGTTCCAGCCGTTCCAGCTCTTCCTCTCGTGACTGATGGATCTCCGAAACGGCCTTTTGATTAGCTAACATGTGGTAAGTTATGGTTATACTTACCAGGCTAGCCCAGCTGAAGCGAACAGCGAGCGTCCCCAGGCAGAGCGTCGCACGGCACGGCATGACACGGCATGGCATAGGCGTGGCGTGGCATGGCGTGGGGTGTGCAATATCTTACCTTATTCATCTACAGATCGAGGTAGATACCAGAAGGTAGCTCTGTGTAAGCAGCAGGATACCTAGATGGCCGGGCAGATGCTCACTAGAATTTCTATTCAATCAACAACGCGCAGGTCAATGAGGTGGCACCAACCTACTTATCTATGATCAAGAAGTCGGAATCCGACTTTGGCGTTGATTAATCTTAGTTGGTTGTCGTACATGCATGAACACATTCAAACACCCTATCTACTAAGTACCTCATAGCTACCGTGCATATCTAGGTAGAATAGCCGGTGAAGCTCCCACGCCTACCATCGGGGCTCCGTCGTTCGTCGATCCCTAGGTCCATAGTCGAAGCAGGGTCGTAACCCGTCTATACTCAAAGCACACATTCTGAATCTGAACCATCTATGGAGGTCAGTCAGTGCCCTTCAGGACGCAACTCTATACGTACGTCTATGTCGGCTGCATCTATTAGCTGCACGTACGCACCGGTTGCCTTCTAGTGCACCTTAGGAGTATCACCGATGACTGATTCTCCAGGGAAGGTGCCCGCTCCGCCTTGATAGATCACTGGATACGTTGGGGACAGCTCATCAGACTAGCTGGCTTTGGATTAAGCCCGCATGCCCTTCTTACCTGACTGATAACTAACTAGGTGTCGGGGGTTATTGTGGAGGATGCTACATGCATGCCTACTCTAAGCGGATACGGTGAGGCAACTAAGAGATCCGAGGATCACAACGTCTGGAGAAAGGGGTCTTAAGCCTTGCAGTTGATATAGGGGGCGGGCGTTCTAAAGGAGTTGCCGATTCTAGTCGGAGGACATAGCGATAGACCCAGTCTCAGCCACAGCACTGTACCCTGGCACGACGGAGAACACCAGCTGACGGTTTAAGTAGCTTTCTAGCCGGGTCGGCGCATACACTGTCATTTTCGATTTGAGAAGCGCTGAGTATGCTGTCAAAGATGAACATCTCCGTGATATCAGGCATTGCCGCCGGTCCCCTACTTCGCTATAAGACGCCGTGTCCGCATAACAGCCTAACAACCTCGACCCTCCCCAGATGCCCCGAGGACAACTCGACTTCCGACCGAATGCGACTTGGGATTGCTCGAAGCTCGTGATAACCGCGAATGGACGTCCGGGATACTGGAACACAATCCTAGCAGGGAGACGGCTCACGGTCATCGCATGAAATACTGAAACTGTTGAAGAATTTTGTTTCTTATGACGGCAAAATCATGACCCTGATCATTGTAGACGGTTTCCGAGGATGTAAGCCCTCCTACCTAATAACTCCCACCGGTTGGCATCCGAGGTTCCAACAACCCCTTGTGTATTTCACGCGAGCAAAAGCGCGACCATGCAGTGTCTCCCATTTCCCCTTAAGAGTACAAGTCCATGCCGGCTATCACGTGCGTCGAACGAAGTCTGTCTAGAGAGTTGATAAGGCCGAGCTCCCTGTTTACGAAGGGGGAGCGCCACGGCCACGGCCGAATCCACCACGGCTGTAATCGATATGTTAGCTCACGGCCCTCGCCGCGGGTCCTGCCTGTCTGGGGAAGGTGGGGGAAGGGGAAGGAAGGATATATCTCACAATTGAGGAGCGAATTCACCAGGGGCACCGCCCTCCTTGCCCTCGCCAGCATCCCGCCTTCGGTATCCACCTTCACGGTCGCCTCGGTCACCTCGGTCGCCACCACGGCCACGGCCGAACGGTCTTCTCTCGCGTTCGCCCTCGCCCATCATGCCGCGGGGAGGAGCGTGCGATCGCTGCTGTTTGATGTGCGTGGCGGGGACGATCTCGGCGGGGAGGTGGAGCCACTCCCGGAGGTAGTCGAGACCCTCGGGGGTGAGGGTGTAGTAGTAGTATTGCCAGGAGAACTGGGTCTTGACGTAGCCGCGCGAGTTCAGAGACTGCAGCGCCTTGACGACGTAGAGGTTCTTGGTGTCGACATCGGGGTGCTTGGGAAGGGAGTAGTCTTTCTTAGCGACCATCACGCCCTCACGGAAGAGGTACTGTAAATCACCCAAAGGACGAGAAGTTAGCCTAGGCCCTTTCCCAACGTTTCAAAATGTGTATTTCATCATTTCCCGATGTCCTCCTTCGTTTCCGTATATTGTGTGATATGAGGGATCTCTTTCTGTAGGTGTTATCGCGGGTGGTTTTGGGTGGCATTGCTAACCTCGTGGATCTTCTTGCGGTCAGCCTTGGGAATCAGCATCTTGGCGGTTTGTGTGCTGGCGACAAGATGTTGAATATGGTCCGGAGGATTGAGGGCGTGGGTTGATGTGTAGTTGAGGTGGGCTGCGCACTCCGGCTGGAAAGGTCCAAGTCACGATTGATTGATTGACTGACGGGATGTGGAATTGCCCGTTTATCGATTTTTTTGGTGGGCAACCAAAAAACCCTATGGAGTGGCTTAGCGATTTGGCTGTGGCTACTTGCATATGATTGCAGAGATGCTGTGGCTAGTGGACTGCTATGCACTTAAGCAACGTCCATTGTTTTAAAGCATGTGCAACTGGATTGCGGGGGTTTTGTGTTCGTATCATGCTGAGGCAAGATAAGATACGTACCTTCATAGCTAATCTCACGGCAGCCACCCTTCCAAGGTGCAACATTGACGAATCGCCTCCCAGCAATTACAAGTACCTCAACTATCGTCAAGGAGCGACCTGAATCCGTACGTCTCGATTATCATTAACCAAAGCGAAAAAACGTCAAAAAGTCGCGGTGGCAGTCAATATGCCCATCGCGATTATGGGATCCAAAAAAATAAACGTCTTCGTGACGACCTTCTCCGGTCTAGGCCTCCCACCTACTCTTTCATTCCCTCTCGCGCCTACGGCGGCAATCTCAGATCTCCACGAGCGCATCGAGGAGCGGTTACCACAGACAGATGTCAGGTTCGTCCTGACGACAATATCAAACAAGCAACTCTTGCCCGGCTCCAGGATACCGATAGCGGACCTATGCGGCAACGACGACGATGTAGACTTCCTCTCGCTACGGCTGTCGCTACCGCTATGCGGCGGCAAGGGCGGCTTCGGGTCGCAGCTGCGGGCGGCGGGCGGGCGCATGTCGTCGAAGAAGAAGAAGAACCGGGGCGACGAGAACGCGTCGAGCCGGAACCTCGACGGGCGGCGGCTGCGCACCGTCAACGAGGCCAAGGCGCTCGCCGAGTACCTGGCCATCCGGCCCGAGATGGAGCAGAAGGAAAAAGAAAAGCGCCGCGCGCGCTGGCAGCAGATCGTCGACGCCGCCGAGGAGCGCGAGCACGAGATCCGCAATAACTCGAAAGGAAGGCTCGACGGGAAGTGGGTCGAGGACAAGGAGGAGACGGGCGAGCGCACGCGGGAGGCCGTCCTCGCCGCCATAAAGGCTGGTAACTTCAAGGACAACCTACTCGGTACGTCGCACGGGTCGGCATCGACGGAGGACATGGAGGAGGATTCGGAAAGCGAGGGGGAGGGCGAGTCGGGAGAGTCGAGCAGCAGCTCCAAAGAACCGACACCGCTAAAGGAGACGTCCGCCAAGAAGCCCCCAACGAGGACGTTCGCGGGATTTGACGAAGACGATGAGTTTATGAGCTCTTCCGATGAGGAAGAGGACCGCGACAAATGAGTGATTCGAGCAACAGGATATCAGCGTTATTGGTGTCTTCGTTCTAGAGGATTAATGCATTTCAGATCTCTTGAAGGGCTTGGTGTATGGAGGCGTCCTCCTTTTTATGGCGCATAGTCTTATTAATTGGTGGCCGAACTTGGTCAAGGGAACGTTCATGTATCTATATGTTATACAGCGTGATACCAAGCCTGACTTCTTGAGGGCACACGATTTGCAAGCGTATATCTTCCACATCATGTGTTACTGTCCTCACCCCGGTTTCGTTGCCTCCTTACGGGAGGGTGGGTTATCAGAAGCTCTCGGGACAAGGCTCATAAACAAGCTACCAATTGCCTTTTGCGATTTAGGAACGGGGTAAATTCACGAGAGGGATATGTCGATCGCCTCATAATGCTAGGGGAATGAAGCAGGTTGAAGTTCTACCCTTCTACCAGACGGACATATAGGCTATGCCTCGAGAGGTTGCACACCTTGTTTCTCGTCCCCGAGTTCGTTCTTTGGGCACTAAATATCTCGGGCAGAAGCGAAGGATGAAGTGTGGAAGCTTTGCAGCAAGCTTTTATGCATTGGATTTCACCGATAATTTATACTACATCACCGGGTTCCCAGTCTATCCACTGAGTGCCTCATCACCTCGTGCATACACTTAAGCGTCCAACTTGGCCGGGAAGTTGCCCGCCTCTGCAATTGTCACGTTAGTTCCAGTGGATTCGAGAAAAGCTGCCAGAATGCTAACCTCGCTGTTCATCCCATCGCTGGTACCATCCGCTCGGGCAAAGGGATCGGTAGGCGAGGAGGAACTGGCGGCAAGGAGCGAAGTCCTCGCCCTTGGCATTGATGCACTTGTGGTAGTCGACGTAGTTCTGCCAGCAGTGCTTGGTCTGGTTCATGTTGGGGAATCGAGCATCGACACCTGGAAAGCAGCACCCGTGCGTTAGATCCCAATTTCTAGTTCCAGATTCACAATGCGAAACACCATGCACGACATAACGCCCTGTTTCGATCATCGGTCGCATGCGGGATATGTAGGAGGGGGGAACCCATACCGGCTAGAGAGGAAATCAATGGTCAGTAAATGCGGCAAGACACACAGCATGGGATCGCATTAGCTTGACTTACCAGTGACGAACTTGAAAGGCTTGGTCTCGCGCTCCTCGTCGGACATCTTGGCGGTGTTTTGGCGGTAAGTATTTTTCTTTTTTTTTTACAAACAAAAGGACGTGGTAATGCTCAGTGACAGCAGCTTGTTTGATGATGTAGTAATGGAAGGTCGCGGATGGTCAGAGCCGATGGGGAAAGCCAAAGCTCCAATTGGCGGCTCCGTCGAATCAGACGAGGAATTTTGGACGGCAGGTGGTCTGAGCAGAGCTTTCCTCAATTGTTACTTGTATGTATGTATGTATGTATGTAGAGGTATTCGCCTATCAGCAGCGGCAGCCCTGGAGACGTCAATCGGGCGCGGCCCAAGTACAGTGGAAGAATGGCCTGATCATAGTGACGGAGCTGCTCTGAGGAGCCCCCCGCCCGCCCGCCCAGCCAGCAATTCTCAGACCCCCACTTTAGATCAATATCGATTTTTGCTACTGGTTTAACCGGTCCGAGCTGGCCCCAATCCAGTGGATACCCAATCGAACGTTTCCTTTATTCCTATTTGCCCTGCTTGCTTTGCTGTGAAGCTCTCTTTCACCAAAAGTCGCTTGTTAACTATCTATCTACCTAGCCGCTGCTGCCGAAGACGTCAGTCCTCAACGCCGACATAGACAATCTCCCCTCTACTAAAAAACCATCTGCAGATCAAGATGTACTCTTCGCCAGTCCTCAGGATGATGCCCTCGGCGCGCATGATGCGTCCCGTCCCCGTAAGTCAGGGTTGCGCTGCGTGGAATAATTCCTCGCTATGACGTCGCTAACCCATCACCAACAGAAGGAGGACCAGACCGGTAGGTTTACGACATCTGCGCGAGCCACTGGATCTTGAGACCTCGCGACGAAGGCCGTCTACGCTGGAACGAAGGATATTGACGAGCGTATTGTACCAGCGCACACTGTCTCCCAGCGACTCCGCAAGCTCCGCAAGATCCCCGCCGAACTGATTCCCCTCGGTCAGTCATGAAATATGGATCGCGACAAGAAGCGATCAGAAGGTGACCATGGCCGTACTAATGAAGTGGAACTAGGTGTCGTCGTCGGCTTCGCTATCTTTGCCGCCGGCTACTCGAGCTTCCGCAAGTTCTACGTCGATAAGAACCTGCGGCTGGCCCGCCAAAACCGCAAGGACGACGACCACGCCGCTGAGCATCACTAAGTGGAGATATGGATGGAATATTGGCGTCCAGACGAAGCAGTTCGTCTGTTGGGAAATCTCCGCGTTGTACATGTTAAGAAATTTGGGGAGGAGAGACGTCAATTCAGAGAATAAACCCCATGTGTATGTGTGTGTGGTATAGTCATGAAGTCGCAAGAGCCCCAAGTCCCCTCAGTCTGTGCCTTCTCCTCCCTCGTACCGGGGCTACCCAACGCCGGCGCTATGCAAAAGAAATTCACTTTGTCCACGATCCAAGCTCTACTCTGGTTTTGGTCCTGCAACGTCCAACCCCTCTAGTCCCTGCATGGGGTCATCTGGCCTGTCCTGCTCTCCGGCTTTGGCCCTCTCTGCCGCCAGCCTATCCTCTTCGCTGACTGCATGCTCCGCAAGCCAGCCCTCCTGTATCGTGTAATCAGTAATCCGAAGTTTGCATAACTAGCAAGAAATGGGCACAAGCCGTACCTGTTCCCAAACAGCCGTCTTGCTCCCCAGGCCCTCCTCGGCACTCTTGGGCGGCTTGGCGGCGGAGACCCTCAAGACGCGGCCGAAGAGCTCAGCCTGGTCCATGTTGTCGATGGCCTCCTTCGCGTCCTCAGGATCCTCGTACTCGACGTACGCGAACCCCCTATGGGGATCGGTCGAGTTCGGGTTGTCGTTCTTGGGCAGCGACACGTCGGCTATCTCGCCGAACGGGATGAACGCATCGTGCAGGTTCCCAACCGTGACCACGGAGGCCAGGCCGCCCACGTAGACGGTGGCCTTCCAACGTGCCGCATCCGTCATTTCCTTTGGGTTAAAAAAGTTGCAGACTATGTGCTGAACGGATATAAAGTTCTGAATCGTCGATATAAAATGTTCACATCTGCTTGTATCAGATACAAATAACAGCGAAAAGAGGCTATCACGTGGGGAGCAGTCACAGGTGGTCTGTGCAGGATATGTGTCTCCACTTAGTTCCAAGGGAAGGAACAAGTGTGCATCACTGAGGGCCTGCGGCGGCTGCTTTTCTTGGGTACTTGAATACGTACGTACTTTCTCGGTCTAGCTTTGGTGTCCTCTCTTCTTCGACCATCCATTATCTGGCAACATGGACAAGACCTGGCATGTTTCTGCCTCCTAAACAAGAAACGGCCAGCAGAAAATAAAATCATACCAACCGCCCTTCTACTTCTACTCGTATAATTCCCTAGCTGGTCTAGACCGCTCAATGCGAGTTGGTTCTTATTGAAGTCCCCCCAAGCCTTTCCCTTCACCCCTTGGAACTATAGCTACGGCCCCTCTCAGTATGGTCAGGCTGCGGGAGATCTCGCGGACGGCGGCCTTCGCCTGGTCACCCAGCACCTCGAAGCCCCTATTGGTAACGGGAACCAGAGCCGGGGCCGTCGATGCCGACTTTTCCGACGAGACAAAGCTGGAACTGTGGGATCTCAGCCTTGACGACCAAGAACAAGGACTTGAACTCCAGAACCCTCTGGCCAGCATCGTCACAGATTCCAGGTAGGGAGCACCCGGGCTTAAAGGCTATCAACTAAGTGCAAGTCTTGCTGACGGGACGACATTCATCAGGTTCTACGATATTGCCTGGGGTCCGCCGTCAGAGGATTACCCCCAGGGTGTTATCGCCGGCGCCCTCGAGAACGGCTCCCTCGACCTATGGGACGCCGAGAAGCTCGCCGCTGGTGGTTCCGATGCTCTGATATCCCGAACCACGAAACACACGGGGGCCATCAAGTCCCTACAATTCAACCCCCTGAAGCCTCAGATCCTCGCCACCGCCGGCGCCAAGGGAGAGCTCTTCATATACGATGTCGACGACCCCGAAAACGCTTTCCGCCTCGGCACGGCTGCCGCTCGCTCCGACGACTTGGAATGCGTCGCTTGGAACCTGAAGGTGGCACATATCCTCGCTACCGGCGGGACGGGTGGTTTCGTCACTGTTTGGGACTTGAAGACTAAGAAGGCCTCCTTGACGCTCAACAACAACCGCAAGGCCGTCAGTTCTATTGCTTGGGACCCTGACAGCTCCACCAAGCTGATTACCGCGACTCCTGATGATACCAACCCTGTTCTCATGCTCTGGAACCTGCGGAATTCAAACGCCCCTGAGAGAACACTTCAAGGCCACGAGCAGGGCATTTTGTCAGTGTCCTGGTGCCAGCAGGACGCAGAACTTCTGATATCAAGCGGCAAAGACAACAGGGCTCTGGTGTGGAACCCCCAGACGGGCGAGCGGTATGGGGAGTTCCCTGAGGTTACCAACTGGACATTCCTGACCAGGTTTAACCCTCATAACCCCAACCTCTCGGCCACAGCTTCGTTTGACGGCAAGATCACCATCCAGACCCTCCAGAACACGAACCCCTCTGCCGCGCAAAGTACTACTCAAAGCAACCTAGATGGCGAAGACTTCTTTACCCAGGCCCAGACTCAACCCCAGGGCGCCGCATTTTCATTGCCGAAGGCGCCTAAGTGGTTCGAACGACCTATTGGCGCTTCCTTTGGGTTCGGCGGTAAGCTTATTGTCTTCAAGGAGGTACCGACTCAGCCTGGCCAAAAGCGCTCATCTAAGATCGAAATCTCGCAATTTTCTGTTGATTCCGACATTGGATCGGCTACGGAACAATTCGAGAATGCCTTGAAGTCGGGAGACGTGGTTAGCATTTGCGAATCCCACGTTGAGCAAGCAAAGACGGAGGAAGAGAAATCCGAGTGGCGCGTCTTGGAGACGCTGCTCGCGGGGAACCCCCGGCAGAAGATTGTCGAGTACCTAGGCCTGAAGGAGGAAGAGGAACCCACTAATGGCGTTGCTGAGGAGGCTAATTCAACTGAAAAGGCCGAGGCTGACGCTGAGACTGAGCCGGAGGAGTCCAAGCCGAAAAGGGGACACAAGAAGAGCATGTCAACCTTCTTCGCCGATGGACCGGAGAATGAGGGGGACGATTTCTTGGCGAATCTCTCAGCCACCAAGGGTGCCAAGACCGACAACCCATTCCATCTGTTCGGTGAAGGTGACAGCGCCGCCGAGAAGCAGATCACGAAGGCGTTGATAATGGGCAATTTTGAAAAGGCTACGGAGATCTGCTTGAAGGAAGGTCTCATGGCCGATGCCTTCGTTATCGCGAACTCCGGTGGGAAGGAGCTGGTTGACAGGGTCCAGTCAGCCTACTTGTCTCAGAAGACCGGCATGCCAAATTACCTGCGGCTTCTCGGCTCGGTCATCGTCAAGAACCTTTGGGATGTCGTCTACAATGCCGATCTGGCTGATTGGAAGGAGACTATGGTGACGCTCTGCACCTTCGCGGACCCGGCCGAATTCCCGGATCTGTGCGAGGCTCTCGGTGACCGTATCTTCGAGTCCGGCCCTAGAAAGGATGCGTCTTTCTGCTATTTGGTCGGCTCTAAGCTTGAGAAGGTGGTGGACATTTGGGTTGCGGAACTCGAGGAGGCCGAGAAGGCTAGCTTGTCCAAGGGAGAAGACTCGGCCTTCTCGATCCACGCCAGATCGTTGCAATCTTTCATCGAGAAGGTAGAGGTGTTCCGCCATGTGACGAAGTTCCAGGATAGCGAGACTACCCTTCCGTCGGGCTGGAAGCTTAGTGCGCTATACGACAAGTACGTCGAATACGCGGACATCGTAGCTTCGCATGGCCAGCTTGCTATTGCCCAAAAGTATCTGGACCTCCTTCCTACCCAGTATTCTTCGGCCGATGTTGCACGAGAACGAGTGAGACTGGCAACGCAGAAGCCAGCTCCTCAAGCAGCCGCGCGACAGCCTGCTAGGCAACCTGCGGTCAACCCTCGGGCATCATCCCGACCACAACCACAGGGTTACCAACCACCTCAACCCGCAACCGGCATCAGTGCCTCCACTCCATATGGACCTTCCGCGACTCAACCACCAGTTGCTTCAACAAACCCATATGCGCCTCCCACATCAGCCAGTCCGTACGCACCTCAGGGTTACCAGCCTCCGCAGCCGCCGCAGCCGCAATTCGCCCCGTCACTTCCCGGTTATGGTCCGCCCGCGTCGGCCATCGGAGCTCCCCCTAGCAATGCAACACCAGCCTCGAAACCACCTCCGCCTCGAGCCGCAGACGTCGGTAGCTGGAATGATGTGCCCATGGTAGCCTCGAGGCCGCCTCCACGAAGGACCACGCCGAGCGTAGCTCCATTCCAGCCCCAGGCGAATCCCTCAATGCCACCTCAAAGTCCTTATGGTGCCCAACGAGCAACGCCGCCCCCACCTCCTAAGGGCCCACCGCCTGCTAACAGAGTAGCGTCTCCTCTTGGTGCTCCCCCGCAAGCCGGCCAGGTGCCGCCGCCTCCTCGGCCTTCATCCACGGCAAATGTGTACGCACCACCCCAAGCTACTCAGCCCGCAGCAGGTGGTGCCGGTCTGCCTCCTCCGCCACCCATGGGCAACATCGTTCCTAGAACATCTTCCCCTTACAATCCTCCTCCGGCAGGAGGCCCGCCCAGCAACAGATATGCTCCTGCTCCTTCCCCGGCGCAGACCCCAGGTAGCCAACCCCCACCGCACCCAGGAATGGCACCACCTCCTAGTGCTAGTCGACCACCCCCGCCCAACCCTTACGCTCCAGCACCCGCAGCAACGCCATCCCAGAGTCAGTATGCGCCATCTCCCTATGCGGCATCACCCGCGCAACAGGGACCTCCACCGGTCGGCCCTCCGCCTAGCAACGGGCCCCCAACTGCAACGTCTTCACCCGCACCACCTTCGCAACGAACTGGCCCCCCTCAGAAGCCCCGGCATCCTCCCGGAGACCGGTCCCATATCCCGCCAAACGCTCAGCAACTCGTGGACATCCTTAGTCGCGACATGCAGCGTGTAGCCTCCAAGGCGCCGGCCTCGTTCGCTCCCCAGGTGAAGGATACGCAGAAGCGACTTGGAATCCTGTTCGACCATCTCAACAACGAGGAGCTGGTCAAGCCGGACACCATCGAGCAGCTGACGGAGCTGGCCAACGCCCTCGAGGCGAAGAACTACCCCGAGGCGCAGAGGCTCCAGGTCGAGATCCAGCGGGATAAGACGGAAGAGTGCGGCAACTGGATGGTAAGTTTCTCTCTAGGATGTTGATTTGATGACAAGAGCTAACGATGCGTAGGTCGGCGTCAAGCGCCTGGTCCAGATGAGCAAGGTCACGAACTAAGTTCACGCTCCCGGTGAAGGGCAATGAGTGCATCCTAGCTGTTCCGGTGCGGTTAACATGATAGTAGATGATGACTTGGAGGAGAGCAGCTGCTCAGGCACCGTAAAATATCGGATAGTCAATGTAGAAGGGTCGGTCGAAGATACATAGACCGTCCAAAAGCATGTAATTGATTGTTTCTAAACCTAGGACTTTATGAGTGCATACGTGAAGTGTTTTGGATTAGGGATCCTGTCTCTAACGAGGTATGTTTAGGTAGAGGTTAGAGACATGCTCAAATTCTGATATTTTCTGAAGCTGCTCTAGTGATCCCAGCTGTATGGCTTGCCACAATTCCTCGTAGAGGATGGAGATAAACGCCCTTCACTGTTGAGATTCAAGACTCAGAATTGCGGAGGTAGGAAACGCATGCCGTCTGAAACACACAGAACCGTAATTATCGCCCGAGATGCAGAGTCAAGTCCCAGGGAAAGGCGTCCCCTTGGCTGAGATTTTTATTATTATTATGATGGGAACCATGTCCCTATAACCATAATCACAGCACAGGATTAATTAAGCCCTAGATACGATCGGTATCAGTCAGGTATGAAACAGCCTGTGCGATCTCCATTACATGGCGAGAAAGGTCTGTCATGTAAAGGTATATAAAATATTGTTTTGACATCGAATGATAGTAAAAAAGGGGTTCGGTTTTCCCGGGCTACTGTTCCACGATCGCTGTCGTCGTCCCGGTATATTGCCTTCAGCCCCCTATTCCCGGTCGGTCATCTGTGCAGAAACTCCATCTGGGGGTTTCTGACATCATCCCTTTGGCAGTGGTGGCATTGGAGAGGAGAGTGTAATAATCTCCGGATCCGAGCTTAAGGGCCGCCTCTCCTGATTCCTGCTGTCGTTGGCGCATGGAGTGTCTGCTATTATGCGAGATGTCGCCGATCGAAGGTCAGGTGGTCTCCGGTTGGTGATGATATATATAAAAAGTGGGGACGTGGTTACGTCTAAGCCTGGTTGGTAGGTAGTCCGGAAGTGAGTCGTCTATTATGTAGACTCGATATAGAACTTCGTTCAAAATACTGTAGCTCGCGTAACATACAGGAGGGTCTCGTGGCTTGTCTCGCCGGTCAACGCAGATATTTGCTTTTACTCGGATATTTGCTTTTTACTCGGGGGCGTCTACTCCCCCCAACCCAAAGATAAAACCCTTAACGCCGCCTGCTATTTACCACGGCGAAGCTCCGCAGCCCCCTTTAATATATGTCATATTAAGACCTCTACGTTCTGAGGCAGTTCACGGCACACACCAAGGAACTTCAGCTGAGGTCATATACTGCCTGGGTTACGTACGGTAGTGGCTAAGTGCTGGTATAACCCAATGATGATTTGTGAGGCCAGTTAAAAGTAAAAAACACATTAATTGGTTATTTTATACCTCCAGAGTACCTTGTTTAACCCCCTTACCAGGTAACCATCTTTTGTCATCTTTTGTCTCTTTTATTTTCATTTATTTTCTCCCCCTTTTTATTCTACGTAATTTTGCACTTTGTCGTAAGAAACTGGAAGAGCATACCAAGAAAGGAGTCCTCCCGATTCTGGCAGTACAAAACTACCAAGACGGTTATAGATAAATAAGCCGGGGCTTACGCTCCGGGCAGCTGGTCCTCTTCAAGTCCCGGATTCTTGACATCGTCGGTGGCGTAAGGGCACTTGAAACCAACCCGCCAATTTAAACTTAAGGCCCCGCTAAGCACGTGACACCCCAAGGCATCACCTGCGTCCACCCCGAGGTCTATGGAACGCTAGTAAGGCACGGTAACCTTCACCTCGACCCATCGGAAATAAGGCATGTGGGAGCACAATATAATATTCATTCATTGCTCGGCCCGAGGCCGTGGGGATATCAAGGAAGCAAACGACTCGCCAAAAGTTGTTCCGCCGCCCCCCCCCCGCCGCTTCTGCTGTGCAACGCCAGTCAGACCAGACCAATCCGCATACGCACTTTACTTTGCACGCGCGCCAAGCCGTAATAGCATAGTAGCTAAAGACTGACTGAGTGATCGACTACAGACAGCCCGCCGTCCGGTCCGTCCACTCCCTCTGCACCACGTATGTCCGCCTGTCGAATTTTCCATCCATCCATCACATCATCTTTTACAAGCCTCTTTACGGACCCTAAGATATGTCCCGTTTGCATCCCGCTCGCCAGCGGAGGTTGCAGGCGCCTCGTATGCCATCCGGCCGCAAATTGTATGAATGAACATTGACTTTTCTTCTCCCCTCGCCATTTGTAAGCTCTTCCGCCTACCGGTCTGGCCGCCAATTCGAACGCCGTCCTCTCCCTGATCGAGGAATGAGAGAAAACGCAAGCGCAATCATATTAGCCCAGTCCATATTTCTTCTTTGCTAGCTCGGCCGTAAATAACCGCATCGTCGTAGTAACTGAAAAATCCACGTCCGCTCGGGACGGATGCAACGAGAACTCGAGGTATTGGTATCATTTCGTAAAAAAAAAAAAAAAAGGATCATAGGTCGTAATATACATGGGTGCCGGAAGTAGGAGCACAAAGAATTGCTGACATAATATGCCGTCTCAACACATCGCCAACATGTGGCCTGTTGTAGAGCAAGGTCTAGCTGGAAAGACCGTTCGTCAAGGAATGGCCCAGCTTGGCCAACTCTTCCGCAGGCTTCCACTGGCCACTAGCCCGTATGGTCCTGCGGAGAATCTCGACCGTGACAGGGGCTGCGTCCTCGGGACTAGACCACGGGCCAAGCCGGTCAATGAGCTTACCGACTGGACCGCCGTCGTTAGAGTTGCTGCTACCGTCAAATACGCCGAGCCCTCTCCTTGTCTTCTCGGCGAACCGCCACGTCTCCTGTTGATCCTTGGAATTCTGTAGGAGGTCCTTGGCCGCCTCTGGCCGGTCCGGATATGTCCACAAAGCACGAGCTAGGTACACGAGACATATGCCCTGTATACGGACTAGCAGAGCCGAAATCTGATTGTGTCGACTGCAATCAGCTCTGACGACTCGAAACAGCGGCATAAGCTCTTTCCAGGTGTTGTGAGGACGGGCCTTCTGCTCGAGATCCCGCGCGTCCGCTTCCAGCTTGAAACTAAGCATGTACGCAAGAAGCGATTGGAGGCCAGCACCCATCGCCGTGTGGTGGTCGCGATCTGAGGCAGGCCCCTTATCCTGTCGCATGATTGCGTCTCGTTCATGCTTGAGCTTAGTACCTAGTTCCCGGAATGACTTGGCCCTCGATAACAGCTTCCTGACGTGTTCTGGATCGACTGGGGCCCGCCTCGGTTCGGGTGGTTGCGGGGTGAAGTCGTTCGCCATGCCGGGAGTGCCAGCCAAGGAGCTGTTGGATGCGACGCGCGTCATGGCGGCCGACTGCTTGGGCAATGGCGTCGATGGTTGGAGATTTTCTGAGGTCCGGGGGCGTTTGGCTGCTTCGGTAGGGTGAGCGTCCGTCGCCGTTCGTGGGCGCTTGCGCGCGATACCGGGTTCTAGGCTGTCGGAGCGCTCGCGCGGCGTGCGGTCCTCCTTTTTCAGTCCCTCGGCTTTCCTCCTCCCTGCGGGGGGTAGAGCGAGCAGCCGTTCTACCGTCTTGGCAATGCGCTTCTTGTATTTCATGGTCACAATAAAGCTCTCCGGCTCTTCTCTCTTCTCTTCCTTCTTATTATTATCGACAATGATCGTATCTTCTCGCTTCGACAACTTTACCGTCTTTTGGGCGGTACGCGGTAATTCTGCGGCCTCGGCACTCTTTTGACCCGAGTCCTTCGAAGGCGTATTCTTCTTTATTTTGGCCAATTCCTCCATGACGACTGCCGGGAGTGTTGGCGATAGAAGCGGCGGGACTTTCAAGGGCAGTTTGCGTTTCTTGGGGCCGGGCGATGGTTCGCGATCTTCGCGCGTTTTCTTTTGAGGTTTGGTAGTGCTGCTCTCCTCCGGCTTCTTCTTCGGGCTAACACGGATCGTCTTGAGGTCTTCGGACTTTGGGTCCAACCCATCGAGTCGCAGTGGGGAGAGCAGCGGCGGAACGCTGGAAGGCTGGGACGGAGGGGCTCCTTCCGCCTTCTTAGGCGTGCTGTGGTTACTCGTCGTAGACTTCTGAGATCCATTGATGCGAGCAACGGGTTTCGGTGAAGCTCCGCGGTTGATTGAGCTGCCCAATGCAGGTCGTCCGTTCGTCGTCGCAGCCGGTATCGGCTTCGGCTCTTTGGACGGCTTCTTCTCGTGTGACACCTTGCGCTCGGGTTTACCGGGAGTATCCGTCTTAAGGGGACGCGCAGTAATCGTACTTGGGGTATGCTCCCCTTTTATGCGCTTCACCGGTCTGCTCTCTTCTTCTTGTGCTGCAGCACGCTTCTTGTTCTCCGGTGATGGGCTGCGTCGCCGGATTGCTCCCATCTTAGAGTTCATGACGCCTTTCTTCGCGTCGCCTGAACTTTCCATATCTCTCGCTACGGTCTCCGGCACATGCTTGGAGGGAGGTGGAGGGGGTTTTGCTTTGGGCGCAACCGAGTTGTTGGGCTGAGCAACGCGCGCCTTAGGTGGGGGCTCACCGTCGGGTGCCTTCGTCCTGTTCTTGTAATCTTTTAACGACAGCTTGGTGACGGGCTTCGTGGCGTCACTTCGTGGCGTAGGAGCATTCGATGTGGCATTGCGGGGGTTCACAGGCTCTTCGCGAATGTCGAAATAAGCTCGCGTCAGGGTAACGCCTCGGTCGGCGTCGCTAACGAAGGTTTTATATTGCAGAGGCCTAAAGTCCTGTTCCTCTAGACGCTTATCGTCAGGATGAGGTCGATAGCGTCGCGTGGCAGATATGGACAGGCAGTGCGGCTTCGTAGGTAGGATATCTTTAGCTAGATTATCAATCGACCTGGTTGCCTCCTCCATGGTCTCCGTCTTCTTTGTCTTGTGCAACTTCGGAATGTTGCGCGCCAAGCTCGTTCTTTGTCATGAAAGGAGCCGTGGGCGGGTCTTGATTGTATGTGCATTCGCGCGTATCTGCTATGTCTCGGTCTATGCGCAGGATATAACGGGCGAGAGAGCGAGCGTGTTGAGATGTGGTGTAATGTAATGTAAGTGATGAGGTGTAGTGTCGTGGTATGTGGTATTTTTAGTGGTATGGTTGAGTGTTTAGGTTTGCATGTGTGTTGATAGGATTCCCAGATTCAGAGTCTAATGCAGGTCTTTTGTTCGTCTCAACGGCCTGAGTAGGGGAACCAGTAACAAGTTAGTGTTTATTAGTGCAACATGTAGATCATGTAGCCGCCGCCAGTATATGAAGCTTGAGTGATGGAAACGAGTGCGAGAGGGAGAGCGAGCGAGAGGAAAGAAAGACTACATCGTTGTAATAAGGTGACACGGAACAAGGATCAATTGAGGAGAGTGCTTCGAATGCAACGCTGAGATGGATGTTACATGGCTGGTATCGTGCCGTGTCGAGTCGTTTCGTGTCGAAGACTTGCCTTTCAAGAAGTGAAAAAGTTGATGATAGTGGCCGTGCCCGTACCCGTAGGCACATGTACAGGCAAAGAAGAGAAGTATTACTATGGCTATTGTTGATGTTGCTGCTCCGCATTCCCAATCAGGCTTGCGTTTGTCTCGTCTGTCTCTCGTCCAGTCCAGCCTCTAGTGGATCCTTGCGAAGATCGGCTGAGCGCATACTTTAGTAGGTACTCTAATAATTATAAGCGTTAGAGCTGGGGGGACTTCACCTCCCACGTACATAGCTTCACTCAGTTATATAAGTCGTTATTGGACCAGACGGCGTTTAATAGAGAAAATTGAATGGGGCTCTCTCTGTCTCTCTACCACTCTGACTATGGTTGTGACTGTTGCTTGAAGGGATAGAATGGGAAATAGAAATACGGAAATAGACGACGAATAAAAAGAAGAGGTCGCCTTGTTGTAACTTCGGGCAAAGAGATGACCGACTGATTTACGGAATTCAAGATTTGACTTCGAAACCCGAATTATTCGTGATCTGCGGCGGGGAGGCTGATGAGGCGTCGATCCTTGGGTTTTTTTAAGTTCGAATGCTTATGATTATTATCCCGGGACTTGCAGGTGTTCAGTGAACACCAAATGTCTGGCTGGGCGGGGAAAATTGCAAGGATAGAGAAAGAATTGATTGATGAAAGAAATGATTTAATTGGAGTTCGCTCTCATGAAAAGACGACTGATAAACGGCGGGAGCCCGAGGAAGCCGTTTGGATGCTGCCGGCAAGCTAGCTTAAACCATAATTTGCAAGTTCCGCAAGCACGACATGGGAAAGTTTGCACGTGTGGCTTCGATGGACAAGAAGATCACGCTCTGTTCTAACTTCTTTCCCCTCCAATGCTCTGTCTGCTGCGTGACTTCCCTCGTTCTGATAATTGCCCAAATGGTACCTACGATACTACATTCCCCCATCACATGAGCCACACCCGTCTCCTTCTTCTTCTTCTTCTTAGCTCCATCAGGTACGGTACCGGCAGTCGCGGGTTGAGGCTAATACTTAACAAGGTGAGGCTTATGCCGTCGCCGCTCTTCCTTATCTGAGGCTAGAGGCGCTGCCCTGTGGGGGTAATGAAACGTCCAGGGCGTTTTCTCGGGGTCCAGTCAGAAAATGAGGTAAGCATCCTGGAAAACCCTGATGTGACGTCGTCTCCCGGTCTCTCTCTTCTGCAAGGCTGAAGAAGGCGACCCGACCCTACTATGTACTGTAAGCAAGTCCCATCTCGGCCGGGGAAAAACCACATAACGTGGGGGTGCACGTTTCCCAATTCGAGTTCGGGGTCCTTGTCTTATCAAAATACCAGGAACCACTTTTCTTCGATTTCTCATCAGCCTCTTCTTTGTGACAGTCTAGGCTAGGCTACCTGACATAATCACCTATCAACCTTACCTTGGCAGTCGTATATCCTTGCAGTGTTCCTGTCTCCGTATCCAGACAACCGGGCAACATCAAAAATCTGCATCTGACCAGCAGACCGCCCCATTATCCTTCTCTTCCGCCCACCACACACACAAGGCTCGGCCCGTTGCCGAAATAGGGCGTCGCAGCCACAATAACCAAAATAGGCAAAGCAACAACACCAGCACCGCCCGCCGGTGGCCTCACGACCACGAAGACAAGATGACGTTGACGACCGACGCGACGGTTATAGCGACGTCCCTCGTGACATTCATCTCGGGGTTCTTGCTGGGCGTGTACTCGATCAGGGGCTACCTGCTGGTGTCGCCGGAGCTGGCCGACGAGCGGCACCGCAACCTGCACGACCCCGTCGAGAGCGACGAGAGCGACGTCGACGAGGGCGACACCGTCCTCGACCACGCCCCCAACTGGGCCAACGGCCTCGACGCCGACCGGCGGGACGGCCTGCGCGTTCCCCCTGGTAATACACCTGGTGGTGGTGGCGAGGGGGAGACGAAGAAAAAGAAGAAGAGCAAGAAGGCGGCGGCTGAGGAGGTTAATCCCGCCGTCGCGGATGTCGCTGCTGGTTCTGGTGGCAATAGCAATGAGGAGTGCAAGCTCGTCCTGGTCGTGCGGACGGATTTGGGGATGACCAAAGGTACGTGTGCCTGACTCCTTACCAGTTCCCCCTTTATCTCCCAACTAACAACCCACTCCCTGAACAGGCAAAATAGCAGCCCAATGCTCCCACGCAACCCTAGCATGCTACAAGACGCTCTCCCGCTCCGCCTCATCCTCATCGCCCTCAGCCGCCTCCTCATCATCCCTGCTGCGGCGCTGGGAGCACCACGGACAGGCCAAGATCGCGGTGCAGACGAAGTCGGAGGACGAGATGCTGGAGCTCATGGGCAGGGCGCGCAGCCTGGGCATCACGGCCGAGGTGATCCAGGACGCCGGGCGCACGCAGATCGATCCGGGCAGCCTCACGGTGCTGGGCGTCGGGCCGGCGCCGAAGAGCCTTGTTGATCAGGTCACGGGGCATCTGAAGCTGTTATAGGTCTTTACCATCCGGCATCCGGGATGGTGCGGCGACGATGGCATAAAAATAATCGGTCATTGGGCGGCGCATGGCTAGTTTGAATGGTAGATTTAGACCTGCATGGGAGGCAACGAGTCATAAAAAGACGGGACCTAATTCCTCCCCGTTGGCGCTGGGTGGTGTCAAGGATAAAAACGTGACGCTGTCCGGCATGATAGGTCACGCATCAGTATATAGAACTTACAAATTGATACCGCGACAGGTACATAAAAGGCGTAATTAAGTCCACTGCATTGCCTATTTAATTATCTTCATTGAAGCTCCCTTAGTCAGCCGAAACATGACCAAGCTATTAACTAGAGCTAGAACGTACATTCCGGAAACTCTGTGTTCCAGAACCGAGTGCCATGCATGCATATGCTGGGTATAGCCCCTGATGGCTAACGTAAACTCTCCTTTGTGTGTCCGCATTCCTTGCCATTTATCCCTCACTCCCTCATGTACTCCTGCGAGGAACTGCCGGCATAGCACGGCCGACTGTAACTTGGGGGTATAATAATGCAGTCGAAAAAAACAAGCCGACACAATAACTCTAACAAGATCGTCTTTCTTTTCATGTTCGTCGTCGCTGTCTCCTCGACGAGATGACAACGACCCATGCGTGTTTCTCGCGACCCCCATCTTCCGGTTTGAGCGAAAGAGCTCAATACGACTCGTATCTACCTGGTTGAACGAATTTTTTGGGGGGGTTGCTCTTCCCTGGCCAGACCTCGCGGGTCATCTCATCATTATCCGAGATGGAACGACTAGCGCAACGACTCGCGCCCAACGCTACTTTGGCGAGAGGACGGCGATGATCTCTTCTGCTGCTGGCCGTTGACGTCCACCTTTTGCCGTTTCGCGGCGTTGGCTACGACCCCGTTGGCCGGCGAGGAGGGTCGCTTAGTCTGTTGTGGGTTTATGTGGCGTTCCATCACGGCCGCGAATCCTCTGACTTCGGCAACGACTTGCTGAATGGCCCTCTCGGCGGAATCGATTCTCTGCGACATGTGTTGGATGATGGCGTCGTGCTTTTGTGCGTAGGGGTTGAGCTGCGCCAGAATGTGCTCAGCCATGCTTTTCGACTGCAGATTGGACCATTGACTGTTCAGTGTCCTATTCGACAGACTAATGGCTTCGATCTGCTGCTTCATGTCGTCGATTTCCGCCTTCACTTCAGTCTTGCTGTAGGGAACCGCGGCGTCGATACCACTTCTATGGACTTCTTCCTGCAGACGCCTACCCATATCCGTTAAGCCGTTTATTTTTTCGACAAGCTTCTGACCTTCCAAGTATCCGACACGGGTCTCGAGGCGGTGTAAGCTTGTTTGCAACGGCACGAGATGAGTGGCAATAGTTTGAATGTCAACAGAACCCGCTGTCGCCTTTGGTGCATTGGCAATAGCTTCGAGCTTATCAACACGCTCGCTGACCCCATCCACCATCCCGCCAATCAGCTCCCCTTGCTTGTCTGTGAGTTCTTCTACTGAAGCTAAGAGGCCGTCCAGTTTCTCTGCTATATAAGCCTTCTGGTCTTCGGAAACAGCGGCCGAAGTTGCCGTGGTCGGCGCACGTTTGATCTCAGTGACCGACTCTCTGACGGCGTCCAGTTCTCGTTGGATATCCGACAGATCAGAATAACTGTCTTTCAACAGCTGTACACTTGCCACCAGGCTTTCATATTTGCTAGTAAGGCTGGCAAGCTTTTCTGTCAGCTTTGAATTCTCTTGCTCGGTGCCGTCAGCCCTGGTCGTCGAATTTTGATGCTGGTTAGAGAGCCGATCTACCTCGCCCTTTAAGTTCCTGAGGGCCCCTTCTTGGTCGTCGAAGCTCCGGAGCAGTCCATTCAGCTTCTGGGTCTCCTCAATAAAATCGGAGGAAGCCACTTTGCTCGCTAATAAGCTCGAATGACTAGTCTCCGATTCCAGACGTTTCTGTTCTTGGCTCTTTGCATCCTTGGCAAGTCTGTCAACGTCCGCCTTAAGACCAGATATCAGGGCACTATGCGCTTCCTGTAGAGAGCTATGTGCAGATTTCACCGCTTCCAATTCGGCCCTCAACGCACCGCTAGCCTTTTCCGACGCCTCTTTCTCGCTTATGAGGATCTGAATACGCTGTCCTTGCTCTGAAGCCAGCTTTTGTTGTACCGAAAACTGCTCCTTGAACTCAGTAAACTCCTTTTGTTGCGCCAAGAACTGTTCCTTGAACTCGGCGAACTCTTTTTCTACAGCTTTGCTTGCCGAGTCCGTGGCAGTGCTTGGTACCGGCTGCGTTGTATTGGATTGACCGTGGAACAAAGCCGCGATGCGTTCAAGCTCCTGGCGGTATGGAATCTCCGCTTCATTGACTCGTTGGTTTAGCTCATCCAGCTCCTTATCGATACCCTTGCTAAAAATGCTCTGATAATCAGCGAGGCCTGGAAAATCGTCTTCTTTTTCCGCTTGTTTTTTCCTCCAGCGTTGCTGGAGTCCTTGTTCCCTTTTCACTTTTTCCAATCGAAACTTGTAGTGAGAACGCTTCTGAGACGTTTCAGCCCAATTCCAAAATGCTTCGAAGGTTTGTTGTAGCCTTGGATCCTTGGCTCGAGGAGCGCGCTGATATGTAGGTTGGGAGGGCCGCGCTCCGGAGGCAGGTGCATCTCGCGGAGAAGCGGGCGCTGTTGATGGACTTGCGACGGCCGCATTTGTGGAAGTCTTTTTCTCTGTGATAACGGACGTATTAGAATTCGACACTTATAAGACACGATAAGACAAACATGACTCACCGAGGTCTGAGGGAAGTGGCCTAGCACTATGAGGCGCGCCGCGGGCGCTCATTGGAGAATCCTTCGAGGACGACACAGATGCTCGAGGGCCGGTAGGGATCTTTGTAGTATCTAAACGAAGTTGATCCGGTTTAGTATCTCCCCGCGGTTGATCAAATTGTTCTCTTCTTTCGGGGCGTCTTGTATCCGCTCCGTCCAGCGGGTCTCGAGAATCGCGCGGACTCCGGTTTTCTTTGACGTCACGTCGCATCGTCGTCCTGTCTCTAGGGTCCCGGTCCCTGTCCCTATCCCTATCCCGATCCCGATCCCAATCCCGGGAACGGTCGCGGTCACGGTCACGGTCGCGGTCACGATCACGGTCCCGGTCACGCTCACGCTCACGATCGCGGTCACGGTCACGGTCGCGATCTCGGTCCCAATCTCGGTCTCTGTCCCAACGAGAACTTTCGCGGCTAGTGGGGTGATATGAATCGCGGCCGAAACCGTCGTATCTGGTATCCGGGTGTGTCATGGTAGAAACAGATCGGTTTACAGCAGCGGCAGTTTACGTCTTGGTTCTGATGGGAAACAGTAGTAGGTGCCTAGTGCCTGCATGATCACATGCGGGCGGTTTCTTAGCTGTGATGGACGCGTCTCCTCTTCGCTCTTTCCTTTACTTGGTAGCTGTTTAGAGGAAGGCAAGGTGGATCATACAATCGCAGCATACAGGAGCTGGCGGAGTGGTCCTCAAGAGAAGATTTGGAAAACCCAAAAGAGCTCCAGTGCTTGTCTGCTAGGATGGCGTCTCGCAGTATAGACCAAGATAAGGTTTGACCCGAACAACCGAGCGACGTCAAACTGGTGCAACTCTGTATACGGTTACGTATGTGGGCGTAGGTACGATAGGGACGGGTAAGGACGATAAGATGCCGTCGAATCAAATGCCTTGTATGTATTGAGGGGACCCGATAATATGGACAGAGAATAAGGACGAGGCAAGAAAAGTAAAGAAGAGAGGTATTAACATGAATAGGTCAAAGTGGAAGGTATCAGGTAGGAGTGAATGTGAAGAAGAAAAAGCGCAACCGGTGTTGATATTCAACTTTCCCTAAGCTGAGGTCTGTCGATCAAGGGGAGGCACGCACAGTTAGGTGGCAACGACTACGCTATGGTTGCCGCTAGCCTGTTATGGGTAGCGAATAGAACGAACGCGGCGACGCGTTGAAAGAAATGAGATTCGCTATAAAACAACCCTCAACTGCAAGTTTTTAATGATTGATGTAAGTCAATTTAGAAGCACACCCAGCTTGCCGCTTTTCGAATTGACCTATCCTGCATAGAAACTATATCAGAATACGCAACACATTGCATTAAATTTCATATCAACTCCTTGCACGCCCAACATGTGATAAAACATGCCGTCAAGAAAATTGTGGCTGGACAACTCATACAAATATATCCACCACTAAAAATTAAACCGTGCGGGCAGCAATTCGACTGGTCGTTGCACAGAGAAAAGCACGGTCGCGTACCATAGACTACCGATATCCGATACAAGGGGAAGCAAACATCAGACACTTTTCAAGATAATCCTGGTTCCTGCATACGAGCTATATTGCCCCTATATAAGTTAGATCCAGCGGTGAAGCAAACAACCAAGGCCGGGCCCATGGTCTGTGTGAATTCAACTCGTCATGATTGCGTTTTATACGTTCAGGCACGAAGGATATGAAGACATCATGTATTTCACGCCGTAACTTCTTTTGTGTAACAGGACGGGGGTAGGGATAGCCCCCTAGGTAGGTTATGTAAGTAAATACGGAATACACCCCCATGTAGTGGTATTCATCCCACCTTCTGCAGGGACGAGGCCTGAGACCGGTTCAACCCCGTCCGCCGTAAAGAAAACCTTCGATATACTTCGAGTGGACCTGATGTAGAAGCGACAGCCACATTTCCAGCCACAAATGCATAGGTAAGGATTGCTAGGGAATGTTGCACAAGCCAAGTCCCATCTTTGAATCGCGCTTGCGGCAAGCAGCAGGTGCCCTTCAAGCTTAAGCTTAGCGCGCTCTGCGTCTAACCAGTATCAATTATAACTTATCGCCCTTCCCAATCAATTTTCTAATCCTTCGGACCTATCCGATCCTTACCTCAACATTAACGTGCCTCAACCAGGTCCGAACGTATATTCTGCAACTCCGGATAAGCATTGAGGCTCGCATCTTTCATCCAGAAAAGCTTGACCTCGCCGACCTGCTCCGCGAATCCTGCCAGACTCAGTCAGGATGGCTGCTGTGAGTATATGTGGAAGCTCGGGGAGCCTTTGTTGCAGAACTAAGTTAACTGACACTCTTGCCGATATGTGTAGCCCGTGATGACGGTCTCCGAAAGCAAGGAGCTGCGAGGCCTGAATCTCATCGCAGCCCACTCGCACATTCGCGGTCTCGGTGTAGATGCAGACACGTTAGAACCCCGCGCAGCCTCGCAGGGTCTGGTCGGTCAAGAGAAAGCAAGGAAGGCGGCGGCAGTCATATTAGAGATGATCAAGGTCGGAAAGATCGCCGGGAGGGCGGTCCTGATCGCTGGTCCTCCTAGGTGAGTTCGTCGACTTCGCAGTGCTACATAATATTCCATTACGGGCACTGCCGCGGGATGCGCAGCTTCGCTAACTCTAGGATTCATTGTTTCGCAGTACCGGAAAGACGGCGATCGCAATGGGTATGGCGCAATCACTAGGGCCTGACGTGCCCTTCACGACACTCGCCTCGTCCGAAATCTTCTCCCTCGAGATGTCCAAGACGGAAGCCCTCACACAAGCATTCCGGAAATCCATCGGCGTGCGGATCAAGGAGGAGTCGGAGATCATGGAGGGCGAGGTGGTAGAGATCCAGATCGACCGCAGCGTGACGGGGGGCGCGAAGCAGGGCAAGCTGACCATCAAGACGACGGACATGGAGGCCGTGTACGACATGGGGACCAAGATGATCGACGCCATGACCAAGGAGCGCGTCATGGCGGGCGACATCATCAGCATCGACAAGAGCAGCGGCAAGATCACCAAGCTCGGGCGCAGCTACGCGCGCAGCCGCGACTACGACGCCATGGGCGCCGACACCAAGTTCCTGCAGTGCCCGGACGGCGAGCTGCAGAAGCGCCGGGAGGTGGTGCACACGGTGAGCCTGCACGAGATCGACGTCATCAACTCGCGGACGCAGGGCTTCCTCGCCTTGTTCAGCGGCGACACGGGCGAGATCCGCAGCGAGATCCGCGACCAGATCGACACCAAGGTGGGCGAGTGGAAGGAGGAGGGCAAGGCCGAGATCGTGCCCGGCGTCCTGTTCATCGACGAGGTGCACATGCTCGACATCGAGTGCTTCAGCTACATCAACCGCGCGCTCGAGGACGACCTGGCGCCTGTGGTCATCATGGCGAGCAACCGGGGCAACTCCAAGATCCGGGGCACCGACTACCGGAGCCCGCACGGCCTGCCCCTCGATTTTCTGGACAGGGTCGTCATCATCCAGACGCAGCCCTACACGGGCGACGAGATCGGCCGCATTCTCGCCATCCGCGCCCAGGAGGAGGAGGTCGACGTGAGCCCCGACGCCCTCGCACTCCTCACCAAGATCGGCCAGGAGGCCGGGCTCCGCTACGCCAGCAACCTCATCACGACCTCGCAGCTCGTCTGCGCCAAGCGCCGCGCACGCCAGGTCTCCGTCGACGACGTCCAGCGCAGCTTCCGCCTCTTCTACGACCCCGCCCGTAGCGTGCGCTTCGTCGCCGAGTCCGAGAAGCGCCTCATCGGCGACGACGGCGCCGTCGACCTCGCCGCTACGGATAATAGTGCTGCGGCGAACGGGGGAGGGGGCGGCGATGCCATGGAAATTACTAGCTGATTTAATCATACGGATTGTGCTTGTCGTGCAGCAAAAGTTCCGGCTGGCGTTCATGGATGGTTTCCCGAAAAAAAGAATAGTGGCCTATTTTATACTATTTGAAGACTGCTTCTGCCGCTGCTGCTCCTTCTTTGCCGTCAGTAGCTAGCTACTGGGCTGAAGCTACCTAGATATTGGGGCTTGCCATAGAGAGAGAGAGCAATGCGCATGTAATACTACTAGGTAGACTGGCGTAGGTGGACTACAATACCAATGCGTTACTCTCGGACACGATCGTGTATCCCCTCTCTTAATATTTCCGGGACACGCCAGCAGCAGCGATAATCATCGTATGTGATCACTACAGAACATGCATGGCACGGCATACAGCAGCGACAACAAATTACTCGACCGTGTGATTAGTGTATTCATCATAATTGAGCAGCGTCTATTCATTCGCCAGTTATTCGCATTGGATCATCTGTCTCGTTTTCACGACGTTTCCACCCTGCCAAGCTCCTAACCAACCAAACATGAGGAACACGGTGTCTCGTCGTCGTTTCTCATAACCAGCCGCGCGAGAATTACGTGTAGGTGTGTGCCCGAGGTAACCCTAGACCAGGCCCCTCAGTGGTATTCCTTGTTTTTTATGTCCGCGCTCACATTTCATTACAATTTAGACAGTCACTTGCCGGCGTCGACCTTGGCGACGTACGCCAGGAGGTCGAGCACACGTCGGCTGTAGCCCCACTCGTTGTCATACCAGCTGACAAGCTTGACGAAGTTCTTGTTCAGGGAGATACCGGCCTTGGCATCAAAGATGGAGGAGTGGGTGTCGCCGTTCAGGTCGGACGAGACGATGTCGTCCTCAGTGTAGGCGAGGATGCCTAAGCTCAACAGTCAGTTTTCTTGTGTCACCAACGAATAGTAGATCTGCGGAACAGGGAGTAGCTGAAGACATACCCTTGAGGGGACCGTTGGCGGCCTCCTTGATGGCGTCCTTGATCTCGTCATAGGTGGCGCCCTTCTCGAGGCGGACAGTCAGGTCGACGACGGAGACGTTGGAGGTGGGGACACGCATGGACATGCCCGTCAGCTTGCCGTTGAGTTCAGGGATGACCTTGCCGACGGCCTTGGCGGCACCGGTGCTGCTGGGAATGATGTTCTGGGCAGCGGTACGGCCACCTCGCCAATCCTTGGCGGAGGGACCGTCGACGGTCTTCTGGGTGGCAGTGTAGGAGTGGACGGTGGTCATCAGACCCTCGATGATGGTGAACTTGTCGTGGATGACCTTGGCCAGGGGAGCGAGGCAGTTGGTGGTGCAGGAGGCGTTGGAGATGACGTCGGCCTTGCCGTCGTAGGTCTTCTCGTTGACACCCATCACGTACATGGGAGCGTCAGCCGAGGGAGCTGAGATGATCACCTTCTTAGCACCGCCAGCCAAGTGAGCCTTGGCCTTGTCCGTGGTGGTGAAGACACCGGTGGACTCGACGATATACTCGGCGCCCGTCTCCTTCCAGGGGATGTTGGCGGGGTCACGCTCCGTGTAGAACTTGACCTTCTTGCCGTTAACGACCAGGCCGTCGCTCTCAACGGAGACGGTGCCCTTGAACCGGCCGTGGGTGGAGTCGTACTTGAGCATGTACTCGGCGTACTTGACCTCGATGAAAGGGTCGTTCACGGCAACGACCTCGATGTCATCGTGCTCGACGGCATTGCGGAAGACGATACGGCCGATACGGCCAAATCCGTTGATACCGACCTTGACGCCCATTTTGCTAAAGTCGTCTGTGACAATATGTATATTAGGATCAGCTATAGGAGCTGGACTAGGTGGTAAAGGGGTTATGGGCAGTAAAAGAGACCAGCGAGAAAGATATAGAACTTGGTCAGGTAGTTGGGAGGAGATAATCGGGTAGCTAGTTTGGGGAAAGGCCGGTTAAGGGATTCGGGCCTTCTCGTTTCGACTCCACAGCTCCAGCCGCAACACCTTGATGACCTGATGATATCTGGCGTGAATAATCAAGAGGGATTTTGGGAAATTCGAATGAAGGCAGCCGAATTGCAGATATCTGATTTGGGAAAGCCCGTCAAACATCGTATGTTTGTCATTGCCATATCTTCCATGTTTATGATGTATGGGTGCGTAAAGCGTGGCGGGGGTAAAAACAAGTGAACGTCTGATGTAACCGCGGGGCAGACAGAGATATTGTCAGGGAAACTGCGTAGATGCGAGCTCTTTCTAACTTACCTGGCTAAGTGAACGTGTTTCTTTGGGTAGTCGTTTATGATTATGAGGAAAGCCTTGTTGATAAGAAAGTTGGTGAGCAAAAAGATGTAGGTAGGATGGGTGAGGAGGGTGAAGGAGGCTTACCTTTATGTAGGTATTTGCAGCTGTTGAGCTTGGACAATCCGAATTGGTCTCCGGCAAACGGCTGGACCTGCTTGGAAGGGGGGGTGGTGGGAAATGTATTACATGTTTGATGATGGCATCTGAGCTACACCATGCTACATACGTAAATGGTTGAGCCAGCTCTAGCAGCGAAAAAAAAAAAAAGCTGTGAGCGGGGTGTTGACTTGTTGCTACCTGTGGTCTCACCATGGAGGGGTAGAAGTTTCAGTGCTGTTCGTTGGAGCTCTCACTGTACGTCATGTTAGCATCTACATGAGGGGTACTTCTCGATAATTTGGAATTCAGCCTTACCCCACGCTTTAGCTAGTTGCTTGCAGGGGCCACCTACGGACGTCTCACTTGAACTTGTATCTCTCAGTGTCTCTCTTAATTCAATCCAATTCAACTACAGTGCGATATCAATCTCAATAGACTTTAAACTGGGCCAATATTTTTTCTTTGGCCGCCCCATCGTTATCTCACGAAAAATAACTCATCCGATATCGATATCCATTTTTCGCGAGCTTTTAATGTCTCAAGGGGGAAGGGGATGTCAAAGGTGTCGTTTCTAGGGGTCCATGAAGCTATACAGAGCGTCCGATGCATTAGTATAGAGAAAGTACCATGATGACATACAAAGACAGCCTTGTTAACCACGGTTACGAAAATACTCGGAAGGTCTAACGGGATCGCGGGCGTGGTACGGGTCACGTCTACGATATTACCCGAATATCCATCTTAAGTTGTAAACGGCTAGCCCAGGAACACTGGGACCGGCCGGTAGGGCGCTTTTTGACGCCTTTAGATTTCGATTTTCTTTTATCTAATCAGCTAATTGCCAAGGCTTTTGGTCGGCGGCATACGGCAATCCCGGCTAACGATGCTCTCGAAATAGCCTCTAGATGCTTGGGCTCCCTACCTCACTAGGTCCTTAGGACGTAGAGAGCCGGCTTGGTCGTCTGTCTGGCAAAGAGTCTGGACGCAGCATCCACACGTGCGAGAGCTGCGATCCCCTATCGAACGATCGCGCAAATCTACGTACAAATGCCAAGATAGGCCTGATCCGCCCCACCAACAAGCTATGCTGTGTGTGAAGTTGTGACTTACACCTCGCTGCTTGCATTGTAAGAGTCCTACATAGAAGCAATCGAGCTTAGGCTCATGAAGATTACATACAAATGCCGCAAGGCGCTGCTGTTTTCCACGTGCGCCCTTTGAGCATGACATGTAGTCATCCACCTACCTATGTGAGTCAGAGAGGCGATCGACGGGGAAGCCCGATGATTTAGCAGCCGATCCGGACGTGTGATATCGAGCTCCGTGAATCTCGCTTGCCTGCTGACAGTTGTCCAAAACTGCTAGTAATACATTTGAGAAGCTAAACTGTGTATATTAGGACGGCTCGATAACTTCGCTCTATTGCACTTTGGTGCTTAAGGGATATCAAAAGATGGGAGGTTGTCCTGTAGGTAGCTCCTTATTGGTATTTCGAAGAGGTATGTCACAGAGGGAAGCCGCCAGCCACCTGCAACGTTGCACCCCAACTCGTATATATATCACTCATGCATTCAGCCCTGGTGAAGGCAGGCACCGAGCGGGGTCGTAGGTTAAGAAGTCAGTCGCTGCTATTCCAACCCAGTCCTCACTCTTTCAATCCGAATATCCATATCTCGCGTATAATCATACCACAGCTGTCAGGCCTGAAAAATGTGAGACCCCACACTAGGCGGGACACTATCAGGTCTTAAATCTCACAACAGCTATGTGGCTCATCAACGTCCACACCTACGAGATTCACGAGTTCTTCGGGTATCAGATACCTCCTATGCCATTCTGAGCCACGCATGTGGCGACGGGGAGGTCAGCTTCTCTGACATGCGACGGGGTGAGGCTCGTGGCAAAGCCGGGTTCCAAAAATACAATACACTTGCCCAGCAGGCGAAACGAAACTCCCTCGACTGGGCTTGGGTGGCTACTTGTTGCATCCGACAAAACAAGTTCTGCGGAGCTCAGTGAAGCCATCAACTCCATGTATCAATGGTACAAGAACTCCCAAGTCTGCTATGCCTTCCTGGCGGATGTGCCGCATATGTTAGACGGTTCACTCCCCAAAAAAGAATTTTCATCCTCCCGTTGGTTCCGCAGGGGTTGGACGCTCCAGGAATTGATTGCACCCGCCTGGGTCACTTTCTACAATTGCTGTTGGGACCGATTAGGCTCTCTAGACGACCTCGCTGAAGAAATCGAGGTCATAACGCAGATCCCAAAGAATTGTCTAAAAAAGGTCGCTGAATCTCACATCTATAGCGTCGCAGCCAGAATGTCATTTGCTTCTAAACGTTCCTGCACGCGAACCGAAGACATCGCGTATTGTCTTTTTGGATTGTTCGATATCAATATGCCTCTATTATACGGAGAAGGGAAGAACGCCTTTCGACGTCTACAGGAGGAAATTATTCGGCAGCATGACGATCACGCCATACTGGCATGGACTATCCCTCGAAACAGCTCTCATATCGGCGGAAGGGCTAATGTCTTTGCCGATTCACCGGCGAATTTCAAGCCAGGCTTAGGACTAAAAGTTTGGTCTCAGGAGCGGAAAACCCGTCAGTTATGGCAAAACTCGGCCTAGCCATCGACAACCTACCGGTTACGCAGGCCCGACAACGACGAGAGGTGCCACATCCACAAAGCTGCTGTTTTAAATGTATACTTAACTGTGGCTTAGATATGATAGGCCATTCCGAATTTGTAGTGCTTGAACTCCTCAAGGACGACAAATCGGCTAGGGGATTCTACCGCTTAGCAGACGCGGAACTGGAGCTCGGGTCACCTCCCTCCAACGCTGAAAGGACGGGCCAGATATACATCGGAAATAGGACTGAGAATATCAAGGCGGATCCGTATGAGAAAGGGGGCATATGCCTTCGACAACCGAAGGTTGACCCTGCCGACACTTTGACAACTCAGGGGAAAGAGATGGCCGGAATGAATATGGCAAGAGCTTCTTCAAATTAACCGACACCTTGGCATCCTTCAGGGAAAGATATAGCCATGCCGAAAAAGGCAAGAGCTACTTCAAAATAATGAACCACGCGTGGATCTGCGGACCAGGGGAAGCCAGCTGCAGATTATATTCGGACTGGAAGGACGAATATCCGTGTTTAAGATTTGCCGACACGCCCCCTCTCCCCCCCAAACCTACCGCCAACGTGGGTATCACCATATATGTTATCCAAATAAAAGGGGTATATAAGGGTATTATCTCGGATCGAGACTGCCCGGGGATCTTTATTTGCATCGGGATTGCTCAGAAGGTGGCCTATATCAGGCTATTTTTCAATGCATGCCATGGGCAGTTGGACCGGGATGCCATACTGAGTGAATTTCTTCGGAAGTTTAGTAGCGATCACTATGGCAATCTCTAAAGCCTTTTCGACAGCTCAGTATTGGATCAATTATCGATAGTTTCTGATAGGGGGGAGAGAACTTTCACGGCAGAGCTACGATGCGAACTTGCTCAAAATCTAGTCGACGGCGTCCAAAAATTGTAAGGCATTTAGTTCTCATCTTGTCGGTTGAACAGAAGGAGACGAAGACCTTCAGCCCAATAGTCGACCCTCGGGACGAATTGCTTCTGAGTCCCTAAACTTATATTTGGGGATCATTACTTCGTAGCTACATGCTATACTTTTTACATACGTACCCGTATGACTTGTTTGGTTAAAATCTAATTAGTACTAAACAAAGACTAACGCAGATTTTTGCTCGTAAACCTTGCTGACTAATATAGATCATTCAGCTTATATAGAAGGTAGCGAAGGCTCTTACAATAAGGATAGATGTAGTAGCACAAAGGTGTAAACCATAGAGTATATGATGAATCACTCTCTTCAACTCTCACACATGCATTCGTTCAGAAGACGGCTCATGGTGCCGTATCCATTTGGCCACCTATTGAAACTTTATATACTTACCTTACCATTGATGCTATGCAACATAATTACGCTAGAGTCCCGTTTTCGCGGGGGGGATTGCGTTGCTCACCAGCCTCGTTGTCAGGAAATAATGTGCAGCCCCTTTCTGGGCCCTAACGACCCACCAACGGGCCTCCTTGTGTATATATGAGATCACTTTCTAGGCTGCTTCTTTCTACCTTTTACTCTGTACTTCACCACTTTCTTTAACACTCGTATAGCAAACACTCTGGCACACATAGCTCTGACTCCTGGCTACATGTCGACCAGAGTTGAATTAGGTAATGTTGCTAAGTTTAAAGAGGGAAAGTAAAATATATAATTACCCCTGAATATGGCGCTAACTTACAGCGCCGATGCTGAGCCTACAGACGTATTGTTGTTGGACAGGCAGAACGCAGCTGTACACCTTCCCACGGGGCTCGCTAAAGCATCGAATCCTAAAATAGCGGAAATACTTGAGAGCTACGGATAAATATGAAGGTCGAGAGTCTACCAGTCGGTGGCGGCAAAGCTGTACTGGGTGATTACCCGCAGAAGAAAAAGAAATAAGCCCGATAGATCGACAGGAGAAGAAGTGTCAAGCTAGCCAGATGTGCTATAGCATACCAAATAAGGAAAAACCACCATTCCGATCGAGTATATTCCGTAGCTAGGCAAGATAAAAGCAATCGCGTACGACAATATCCGCAGGCGCTTAATATAATAACATAACTGATTAGCCGAGCTATGTGCTTAGCCCTGCACCTTGCACCATTTTATTATATAGAAAAACAATCATAATAAAGAAAAAGCGATACTGGAAATAGCTGTAGGTTATCTGACATAGGAGATGAACAATTAAGGCTAAGACCGAGCTATATGGGTCTAAAGTTAGCTAGGTCCAATACTAATGTACATCGCAATTAAGATTCAAACCAACCTTGTGGCGGAACTTACTATTTGTAAAGCGATTAGCTGCATTACTATTTAAGGTAACGATGCTACAGGTCTGGGTAGCATAAATTTCTTTAAGTAAGGCTGCCATAATAGTTTTAAAATGGGTGGCCCTCGAGCTTTCGTAGAAGATTTGTGGTTCTAGACTCCCAGTGCTTCTTGGATACCGGGCAAACCGCACAGTGGCGTCGAAATCCGAGATGTCGTCGCATTGAGGGAATTGACTCAGTATTTTCCGATGTCCAGGGAATAAGTTCTGGAATAGTTGGGTCTCGGACTGATTGTGTCGCTGATAGGACCGGCCATAGTAGTGCACTGGCGGCGTAGGGACTAGACTTACTTTTATAGCATTGTGGCGTGCGAGGAGAACGCCTCCGCCGGGCCTCAAAATATATAACTACGTAAAACGTGACGCTTCGGCGTCGCCGCGGCTAGTATGACGTATGGCCACGTTTTAAAGCGCAAATTCCAAAGTTAGCGGTTAGCCAGCAGGTCGTGGACAAAATATTTGACACACCCTCACACTGCTTCAGAGCAACAAATTCCGATGCAGCTATTTGCAAAATAATTTGTAAAAATCCAACCAAACCGATTAAAAAGGAGTAATTGATATTGTCAACTTACTTATTTTTTAACCTACTAAGTAATGTAATTCTGAAGTCGGCAGATATAAAATGGCTTACCCATGGATATTACTTTAATAGGTTTAATGGGGCAAGGGTAAAGCGTGACATTTTTTTGTCTACGACCTGGCCAGGTCGACGGTTACCAAGTACAAAAACATTTCCGCCGCTCCCGGCCCCACCCACCAACCAGGGGGGAGCCGCTCGTGTTTTAGTCGGCTGTCAGCCAGTCGAGGATTGGCCAAGGAGCCAGGTCGACGGCCAATTCAGCGGGGTTACGCCACCCCCTTCTTAAAACCCGTAAGAACCCCGGCGAACTTAATTAATCGGCGATCTGAGCATTGACCTCGCTAACCGTCGACATGGAATCCGTCAAGCACTCGAAGCCCTGGCCGGGAGTGCCGAAAATAAATGGCACACTTTGATCTACCTACCTATAGTTGCAATATAATAACAGAAATCAACATACCTATTGCGATACGGATAAAACTGACCTCATATTCCGAAAGAGCGATATCTTGCGAGAAGATTGATACTTTTTTCGATTTAATTGTTAACGTCGTTGTTCATTTAATTGCGAGTTGCAAACGCTGCATCTAAGCAAAATGGTGGTAGAACCGGGAGGTGGCCCAGGCGTGGGTCAGTTAAAAGTGTGCCATTTACAGGTCGCAGGGGTACATTTAGTTAGTTACCCCACCACCCCGCAAGATTCCCCAAACAGCTAGTATGTATACTCCCATACATTTCTGTATGCAAAAATACCTTCATCAATTTATTTGCTGTTTCCCACCACTCTTAAAGCAGGGCTTCATCCTATCTCCTTGTGATAACAGCAGCTTATTTCTTGACATATTCAAGCTGGGCTTCAATAACCCATTAGGGAAACTCGTAAATGGCTTCAACTGCGTTAAAATCGCGTTAGTTATCAAAATAGTAAGGCGGTGAAGTTTACGATAATTGTTATTGTTGGTGATGTTGCCCTGATGTTATTTCCCATGCAAGTTGGTATGGGAAGCTACATTCTAGCCGTATTTGGTAAATAGTGGACGGGTGGAGTTAACTAACTAAATATACCCCTGCGACCTGTATTTTCGGCCCCCCTTTGTAGGTCGGGGTAGTCGACGATAAGGTCGGGTCAAAAGCCGGGGCCAAGCCCTCCAGGGGGGATTGCTGGTCTCGCACGGACTATATAAATCTAATACGTTAGGAGATGCACTATACGTCTGTGCGATTTGCACCCAGCGGAGCCATCGGACCCTGCAGACCCACCGGATGCATCGGAGATATATGCAGGTACCACATATTGCCTATTAAGTTACTTTCCTTTTTAGGAAGTCGAGTTCCGGGAGAAGAATACGTGATATAATGACCCTCGCCTCCTTCGTAGGTCTAGTCCGTTAAAACGAGGGCATAGATAACTGTCAAGATAGATCCGCGACATGAGGTTAGGTTTAGTAAAGCCGCGACTTGAACTCAATCATTAACTTAATGGGTGTATCCGAAAGTGCCAGATATCAGCGCTATTACGTCCTCATATCGTGACGGGGAACAGAAGTGAACCTAAAACACAGACTGCAATGGTCGTTTTGTTTTGCCTCTGGTTTTGGCGGTTGTTTCACCATCGTAGACTCCTGTAAATATATTGGATCCTATCTCAGAGGATTTCTCCTAGGGAGGTACGAAGGTCTCGTCTCACAGACAGCCTCTCTGTGTGGTACAAAATACTTTCTTCCAAAGGCAGCGCGTTCTTCTTTTGACATCAAAAGAAGAGATTTCAAATCTCGCTGGGGTCTTCATGTGGGATCCTTGAGCCTTCGGTGTGCAGTATTCTGCGGTAGGCGCTGTGGTTAATGGGGCGGCGATTGGGTTTGACATTGCCCACGTTTTTCTCCCCAAAAAGCCCCTTCAGTTATTGTCGAGGATTGATCATGGGGGACCCAGAAATTACATACTGAAGCATTTGCAACTGAAGAGGTGGATTTATCTGGCTAACCTCAAAAAGAACCCAGGAAAAAAAAAAAAAAAAAAAAAAAAAAAAAAAAAAAAAAAAAAAAGAAAAAGGAAATGATACCTCCTTAAACACATGGACACACAGCAGAAGCCGCAAGAAAACAATACTGAAAGTGGCTGTAACTAATCCCGGCTAGGGGGTTGATCTATTTCGGCCAACTTAACTATTGTTCAGCTGCTGAACCTTAGTTTGAAAAGATAAAGAGCCCGCTAATCAACGAGCGGGCGGGTTAAGACGATGCATGCTTCATGGGCCTCGTGGGTTTGATGCTTTGCAGGCGCTCTTAACGACCTTGCTCTGCCCCTCTTCGGACCATCCAATTGAATCCTTGGAACCCTCTCGATACAGTGTGGTTGCTTGCATTCAAGCTTCGAAGGCTGATAGATCAATTTTCAGTACTCCACGCGCCCAGGCTCGCGACTCCCAGTAAAGTATTATCTCCACCACGGAACTATGAATCGTGCCGCAGACATTCATTTCTTAGGAGCGATTATATTAAGCCTATCTTATCACTAGAAGATTCCAGCGTTAGAGTTCTATATATTTAAAAGTCTTTATCAGAGGCCGCTAAAGCAGCCGAACCCCAGACATCCCTCCGTACGCCCATGCCCATGCCCATGCCCATGCCCCGCCTCCGTTCCATGAATCACCCCTTGAGCTTCAATAATGTGACGGTGAAATGCGGCCCGTGCCTTGGACCCGGGTCTGGAAGCCCACACTGTCCGTCGCCCCATGGAGCGCCACTCGTGTCTGGTGGTTCCTCAGGGGCGTTTCGTCTTCCTCTTTCAAGCGGTTCCCAATCGAATATCCTCCGTCGAAGCTGCCACGGCTCGTGTTGTGCGACTGGCTCGACACATTCTCAAACTCTATGCTGATTTCTCGCGTGGTGTAGATGCCCTTCTGCCCTTGTGAGTGGACAGGGTACGAGGGATCAGCGGTCGCTTCCTTGTCGCTATCGCTTTCGGAGTCGCCTTTAACCGGCCTCACGACCTCGCCGAGTTCCATCGGCTTGTCGGTGCCGTGCGCAGTAATCTGCGTCCTGATGGCCGACGCTTCCGCCCCGCTTCTATTTCCTGTTACTCTCCTTCCTCTGCCGCTTCTCGAGTTCGTTCCGTCAAAAGTCCGGTTGTACATTCCGGCGCTCGCCGAGTCCCGTTCCTTGGCGATGTTCCCGATGAGTTCGGCCATCGACATCTCGATATGAAGTTTGACCATATACGCTAAGGGATGAAATTGCATGTAACTAGAGAGGGGGTGTGATTAGCTCATGATAACAGCCTAGGCAACCGCAAGGGGAGTTTGGGATGCGAGATGTACTTACACGAATGTATTCTTCAGGCTCATCATGGAGATAATAAGAACGTCCATACTCAGCGAGAAGCCGATGATGAACATGTTGAACTGAACCAAGCGATTGTATTTTTGGAGGCCGTTTTGTACCAGGTTTCGACGGACAATTGCAATGAAGTAGAAGTTGAGCGCGGCATCAACGAGGAGATATATGACCTTCTCGCAACGATCCCACCACTCGTTAATATGGATGTACTCCTCGGATATTTGCAGCCGGGCAGGAATCCAAATGTTGTAAACGGAGATGTTGATAGCCGTGATGAGAACGGCGACACCAACTTTGAGCCTCCAGGAGAACCGCTTATCCGGTATTAGTAGCGAACAACGGTTAATAATAATCTGAAGCAGGAATTGGACCTGTAAAGCCCAGAGAGTGACTACCGTCGTCAATTAGCATCTCCTTGAACATCAGATCTCATAGTGAACTCACGGATGCTAAAGTAGAAAATGAAGCTGATGCAAAGGCTCGGTTAGTAAGTGTCTCTTCGACTTTCACTGTCATGTGTGCGGGACTGGTACTGACCTTGGTGGGATCACATATAGAAGATATAGAAAGCATATGATGCCGAAGCCCAGACATACAAGCACCTCGAGCCATATCATCCATATATAGCCGTTATAGAGGACCTGGCGGCCAGTCCTCTTGTAGGCCTGCCAGGACTGCTTCGACGCCGTCCATACCGATAGCCACCCAAAGCCTATCGTAAAGCCCCACGCAAGAGACGCGATGATAATGTCACCTCTGGTCACCTCTTGCAACACGAAGTGTGGGGAAAGGAGACTCATTTTGGGACAGCTGGGTGCATGGGAGAATGGGGAGAAGTCTTAAAGCATTCACAGGAAAAGTGAACTTGCCGGTATAGATGCCCAAACGCATCGAGAAGCACAAAAATTATCGAGAACCGAGTCCCGGCGAAGGGGTTATATGGATATCCCAGTGAAGGATACCGCAGGAGCGCACGGTGTCTCCTGTATTCTGGAAGAGCTAGTATCGGGCTAAGAGGTAATTCGGCAGGGATAACAACGCCACCTAACTAGAAACTTTCCGACGTCGAGTCAGGGGTAGCACATGGAAACCGATTTCCAAATGGAAAAAAAAACTAGTTTTCTATGCACGTAAGATAAGCGAGCGATGCGACGCTAACCAGAAAACCAAAAGATCAACAATTCCAAGACTCGAACGGTGTCACCTAGCCAAGTGTGCTATAGTAGTCGCCACGTGCCGATTATGTCCGGCGCGGTTACACATTTGTTGGAGGATAGTCGGTCTTGGTATCGCTAGTCCCAGGGTCGGTGCCATTACTCGAAACTGCGCTACCTACGTCGTAAATGACAGGAGGCTACTATTAGAACCGCTTACGTACAAATCCGAGGCAACTCACCAAAGTACCAAAATAAGCGAGGAAGGACTTGACAGCCACAAATATGATTTCAAAGCAAGCGAGGCTTATGAAGTAGGTGAGAATAGGGGCAGGGACGTAGTATAGCGGTGTTTCTGTGAACTATCGAAGGCGTTGTGGGGGAGCGTCCACGAGAGAGAGTTGGGATCTCCTTGTATGGACGAGTCATTAGCCCCCTTGCCTAAGCGTTCTTTGCCTTGGGGTTGTCGGTGTTGTTGTTTAGCGCCGTAGAGAGATCAAGACTGTGCCTTGTACCGACATATATTAGAGCATGATAAGCATGTACGTATCCTGAATTGCTGCTAGACGTATTTCTCCCCAACGTCGAGAGCCTTGACTGGAATAATCAGTTAGGATCGCACGGAGAGGTATCTTGGAAATGTAATGTTAGAGGCTGCGGATAATCACCGATGGCCTGTATATTAGCTAGCTAATGGAATGTGCAATCGTGCTTGAATGGCAAGGCATTCCGTTTTGGGCCTGATCGCGAGAATCTTCCCGGACATGATATTATTAACAATCGCAGACATTACTGCCATCATCATACGAAGCTAACAACGCGACTCCAGCTCTCGTCGCCGACCTCCCTGAACTCGACGCCCTCGCCGAAATAGCCGGCGTCCTGCCAGGCCTTCATGGTGGGGCCGTCGAAGGGGCCCTGCTTGGCGGCGTCGTCCCTGCCGTCTGTCCAGCGGTACTCCCACATCCTCCCGTTCCTGGCGCTGGAGTTGTTCGCGTCCCGGTGGTCGGGGTCGGGCTCCTCCTTCGGCGGCTCGACCCACGGCTCGTCGGCCTCGCGCTGATAGTCGCGAATCAGCCGCTCGCGCTCCCGGTCGTAGATGTCGGGCCGGTCGCGCTCGAGCAGCTTGCTCGCGGCGTCCGTGATGGTGTTGATGGCGTCCCTGATGCGGGCCTGTTCGGGATCCTCGGCGGCCTCCTTCTCCTTTTCCGCTGGATCCACCTCCATGGGATCCTCCGCTTTCTGCTTCTTCTGCTTCCACTTGGGCACCTTCTTCGGTTTCGGCTTCGTCTTCTGTCGCTTGCCCAGCCTCATGAGGGCCTCCTCGGCCGTCTCCCCGGGCTCTAGTTGTAAAACGAGAGACTTGAGCAGGTCCGAGGTTAGTATACTGTCGTCCTCCCTGCGCTTCTGCCGCCGCTCCTCCTCGCGTTTCTCGTGCGCGGCGGCGGCCCGCTTCATGTCCTTCTTGCTGACGCCCTCGAGCCACCGGTCATGCACCGCGTCCGGGTCGGCGGCCTTGCGGATATAGTTCCCCGCCTCGTCGAATCTGCCCTCCTCCTGCTCCGCTTTCAGATTGAATGCCTCGACCTTCGGGGCGTGCCTCTTGAGCCCGCCGAGGCCGACTTCTTCGTCGATCCCTTCTTCTTGTATGGCCAATTGAACGGTCTCTTCATCATCGTCGTCCGAGGACTCTTCGTCCAAACGGATGTTCCCCCCGGACTTTGACTGATTCTCCTGGCCTTCGATGTCGTCTGTCTCGAGGAACCTGACTTCTTTGCTCGTCTTCTCCGTAGTGTTGTCGACCGTGTCGTCCATCTCATCGGCATCCTCCTCCTCGGCGAACATGTCGTCTACATCTTCCTCCTTCTTCGTCTTCTGTTTCGTGACGTGGAGTGTGCCCAGCTCTTCCCGATCCGAATCCGAGTCGTAGCCATCGATGTTGACGGCTCCGCGCTTGGTTGCTGCTCCGCCGCGGATGACTTCAGCGTCGGCTTCCAGGAACGCGTCCGGCGCGTCCTCTTCATCGTCGACATCCGGGGCGAGCGCGGACGGATTCCGGAGGTCGAATTTTACTTTTTTGGAGTCCGGCTCGGCACCGTGATGAAGTCGCGCATAGCTTTCGCCTGCGCGCTTCGGACGCGCTGCATTGAATCTGGAAGACATCTCGGAACTGATGTGATGTAGTGAACATTCAGAGTGTAGGCGATGGCGGGAGGTGAAGTTAGGGAGACGGAAGCTCTCCCGATGCGAATGGCATGACGTTTAAATTTACCGGCTGAGAGGTTGCATCATGTACTTACAATACAATATAAGCGACATACAGTTATAGTGGAGTAGCAGTGGATAAAAAGCCCCCTGCTAATCCTTGCCACAGCTGTCAAGTCCGCCAGGGGCCTTAGCGCTCATAAGCTTATCGTTTTGGTGGGATTGCAGCCCTTGTTCCGGGCGGATTAACTCATCAGCGGAGTCCTTTGTTTCATCATCAGGCTGGAGCTTAACTACCTGCCTCAGCACGTCAAAACGTGAACATTAAAAGCAGACTGACTTGGTGAAGCTCCTAACAAGCTCCGGGAAGCTGCTATTCAGCCAAGCCGTAGCCTTCTACATTGTGTGAATCTGACTTGCCGTCTCTGATAAGTTTCCACTGACTTCGCTGATCTTCTCTCCTTTTATCGGCGCGTCAACGGAAAGTACATACGGCCACGTCTCTCGTCTGCAGGACTTTGTCTCACACGGCTGTCGCCGCTTTATAAGTGAGAAGTAACAAAGCAATCAATACCTGCCGTTAACATGGTTCGCAAACATTGCTACGCCGACAGTATCTTACAAAATATTCATTTTACTGACGGCTTTACTGTATCTAGTTTCGGCCAGGCTACGACGCTTTCGACCCCGACGACCCTGCCGCCATGTACAACATGGCACGCTCCGGCATGATGCGAGGCGCCTCCATCCGCCGCTTCGACGAGTACTTCCGGTGTTACCCCATGGTTATGGCACCCGGCAGCGAGAGACCCGAGCTCAACTACGGTTCCAAGATATTCCTGCCTCCCTCGGCCCTCCAGAAGATCTCCCAGCTGCATGTGCAGTGGCCGCTCATGATGGAGCTGGTAAATGGTGAGAAGGATCGGTACACCCATGCCGGCGTGCTAGAGTTTGTCGCTGAGGAGGGCAGAGCGTACCTACCGCAATGGGTAAGCTCTGCTTCTGAGTCTTAAGTGTAGGATACGCCATCTGACTAGGTACAGATGATGCAAACACTACAACTGGACGTCGGTGATATGATCCAGATCAAGTCCACCTCCCTCGAGCTGGCCAAGATGGTCAGGCTCCAGCCGCAAGACACCAACTTCCTCAACATCAGCGATCCCAAGGCTGTGCTTGAGAAGGTGTTCCGTAACTTCGCGACGCTGACCAAGGGCGACGTCTTCAACTTTGATTACAACGACGAGGTCTACGAGGTGGCCGTCCTGGAGGTCAAGCCCGAGACCGAGAAGATGGGCGTCTGCATGATCGAGACGGACGTGTCGGTCGACTTCGCCCCGCCCGTGGGATACGTCGAGCCGACGAAGACAAGCGGCACAAGCACGCCAAGAAGCACGCGCGGTGGGCTGCCGGCCGGCGGCCTGGTCCACAATCAGGGCACCATGGCGCAGTCCATCAACTACGACGCCATTGCGCCGAACGCGACGGCGGCGGCGGCGGGCGCCCGGGCCTTGTCCTCCCACTTCACCAGCGAAGGCCACAGACTGAACGCTAAGAAAGGCAGCAAGGCGCCGACGCCGAAGCCCTCCACCCCCGTGGCCGGAACCTCCACGAACCAGGTCCCCGTCCCGCGGCGCAGGACCAACGGGCCCATGCCCTTGCGTCTGCCCCCCAACAAGCTCTTCTTCGGCTACGAGGTCAAACCTGTCAAGACCGACGCTGACCGCGAGGCCGAGAAGGAGAACACGAACAGGCCCCACTTCGCGGGCCAGGGCCAGACGCTGCGCGGCGTCGTCAAGAAGAAGGGCGAGGCCGACGAAAAAGACAAGGGTAAGGCGCCCGCGGAGAAGAAGCCCGGCGAGGGCGGACGGCGCCTCGATGGCCGTAAGGCGTGATTGGTTGTCCGTGGCATGACCAAACAAAGTAACGAGTGCATGACGCGGCGTTGGAGGTTATAAATGGATTTGCGGGGCCGTGCCGAGGGACTTAGAATCGATGGGTTCGTAGATGCCGGTATAAATGATACTCCACGGCGAGGTAGCCGAGATGGCATTCTGGCTCATTTGATATCGTGCGAGCGTTTGATTTCGATGTCTGGAAGTCCCGAAGAGTGATTTGAGAGACTGGTCTGGGCTAATCGTGGTTCAGGAGGCGGATTCTGGGTCGTTCTCCTACCACCCATGGGCGCTATTCTTGAGTGCAATACTGAACTTGTGGTGCAGGCTAGTGCTTTGCCTCTCAAGGTATCCTGCATTTCTTTGATCTCGTCTCTGGTTTGTGGAGAGACCGGTCGAGTATTTCTTGCCTTTATCCCCTTCCGGATAGAATATTTGATGCCCCTTTGTTTACAGACACCCCAGAACATCTCAACAACAAGATCACATCAATCATCACCATGTCTCGACGCAAATCGCATTTGGCTAATGTTTTCCGGCTTCATTACACCGTCGACCGGCCTCCACTACTATAGCTAGCTACTCGCCGCCCTGTCAACTGAGTTCTTGCTGTTATGGCGGCGAAACTCGTAGTACAGGATATTTACAACCTATTCGAATTCGACCCCAACTTCGAATACGAGCACATCTTAGGTCAAGGCCGCAATGGCGTTGCCTGCGTAGTCCGGGAGCGCAAGAACGGTCAGTTCAGGCGGCGAATCGTCGTGAAGCGCCCGACGACGAAGGACCCCTTCATTGTTGATAAAGTGCGGAAAGAACTGCGGATTCTAAAGGTAAGGGAGGTTCATGGTTTATAACTAGAGGCTCCTAGGCACCGTCGAGGAGCCATCGGATAGCGAGTGTCATGGACTAATTGGTTAGGTATTATGGCCCGCGCCGCATATCGTCCGGCCCCTCGTTCTGGATGATTTCCCCGCCGACGACAACGACCCTTCCGAGCTGATCGGGCAGTTGTTCGAGGGACCTATCCTGATAACAGAGCATCTGGACTCCGGGTCGTTAAAGCGGTTTATAAATCGGGCCTCGAAGGTTGGTTATCAGATACCGAACCGCGTCCTGTGGAGGATATTTCTGTGCTGTGAGTTAATTATGCGGGGACTAATTAGTTACAGGCGCCGATGCGCTCTCAAAGTTCGCTGATGTTGGTTTCTAATCTGCGGCATTCCTTAGTGATACGAGCGTGTATAGCTTTGGCCTTCCCCCCCGGAGACGAGAGAAACGAACACCTCGTCCCGGAAACGCTGTGGCGGACGTGGTCTTCAAAGACGCCGCGGGACAGGGTCTTGGGCAACCAGACTCAGTATCTCCAAATATTACACAACGACTTACACGACGAGAACGGTAAACGCACCTCTGAGAGTGATCTAGGTTTCGATCCCTCGTTGACAATAAGCAATAACCAGTTGTATTCGGCGATCTCGATCTGGTGGCGTGGTCCATTGAGCATAAAATAGTACCGATCTTGAAGATGATCGACTTCGGCTCCGCAGAGAAATTTGATTTCGGGAGCCAGGAGCTGTATGTCGTATTCCTTCAGTCCTCGTTTCCAAATAGTCATGACTAACGCTGTGTCTTAGAAAGGACCGTTTGGCGAGCCATCCGAACGAAGGCAACGTGTTTGACATTGGTCGGGTAGGGTCCTACTCCTTTCCAGAGGGATAGGGCTAGCTGCTGATAAGTGTCTAAACGTACACAGCTGATGTACAACATCATAACGAAGCAAACAGGCGCCACACTCCTCCCATACAGGGATCCCGACGACGAAGACAAAACGGCCAAAGTCAACCTAGGTGATGGTCCCGGCATGTCGTTCAAGTCGTTCGCCAAGGCGCTCTACCCGTCCGCGGGGATGGCGCAGCCCTACCCATCCCTGGACGGAAAGCTCAGGCTCCTGATCGCGCGGTGCGTGTGCGCCAAGGACGCGGCGCGGCATCAGCCGAGCATCCGGGAACTCCTCGACGCGGCTGATGACGCCGTTCGCAACCGGGGCGCGGACTTCTACGCGAATAACAACCAGGACGACAACCAGAACGACAACCAGAATGACAACCAGAACGAGACGGATGCGAAAATCGTGGGAATAGTCCAGGACCTGATGCTGGATGCCGACGTCGACCCGGCGATGCTCCCCTACGAGCACCTGGAGCCGGACCCGATCCGCTTTAAGCCTGGGGTTGGGTTTGCGGACGATGAAGAGCAGGTCAACGAGCACCTGGAGCCTGACCACATCGGTTTTAAACCCGGGGCCGGGTTTGCGGACGTTGAAGAGCCGGCGGTCGATGACCACAATTCGGACAGCTCGGATTCAGAACATGAACACATATTCCCATTAACCATCTAGGACACCCTAGACAAAGAATATACGAGATATCTGGGAGAGATTGCCATTTGTTGCCTCAGTCTGAGTACTGTATGCTACTATACATGACCTTCTGCTAGTCCCGTCACTGCATGTATTCACCCCCACGTGGTCCTGTGCTGTGGCATTTCGAGTGTGATATCTTGCCTTTCAAAAATGGACAGATCTTCGGTGAAGATAGCTCCTCTTATTCCCATAGCCCGGCTTCAATACTTCCCAGCTCCCCGGCGTCCCTATCTAGGAGTCCCCCATGCGGACGATATCATCAGCGTAGCGGTTCTCGGCCCAGCTGAGCAAGGCGTGGAGTCGCTGCAGGTGTGCTCGCGCTCGAAGTCGACGAGGAGCATGCCGGCGCCGTCATCCCAGCGCATGGGTAGCGGGTCGTGTTAGCGCCGCACTCGAGGACCTGGCGCACCGTCTCGACGCAGTTCTTGACGTGGGGCCAGAAGGAGGCTGTTCCCGCGGGCGGGCTGACGACGTCCGGGCAGCAATTCTCGCCGTAGACGGCCTGCCGCAGGGACTTGAGGTAGTGCAGCGAGCGCTGCACAGTTGCCGTCACCGGGTACTCGCCGCGGAACTCTTGCGCCCCATCTACGGCTGCCGCCTCAGCCGGCGTCAGGCTCACGAACGGCCCTATGAGCCACCGCCACGCCTCGTCCATTTCCACGCTCGGCTCCCCCACGTACCACGGCTTGACCGGATTCCAGTTCGAGTATCATGTGCCGTTGGCGTGGGCCTTCTCGTCGCCCCAGAACTTGCGCTCGCGCAGCTCGATGACCGAGTGTCATGGGCTTGAGGTCCGTGATGAACTCCGCCTGGTAGGTTGCCCAGGGGCGTGTCGGAGTTGACGTTGGCGGATCCGCTGCCGCCGCATTTGCCGTTGCTGTGCGCACCGCCGATGTTGGTCTTCAGGCAGGCGGCCAGGAAGATGCACACGCCCGTCAGGGTGGCGGGGGAGACGACCCAGGGCATCGCCCAGGTCCCCAGGCTGCGCTTCTTCCGGGTGTAGAGGGGCCGTTCATGGCCGTCCCCCTTCTCTGCCGTGAGACAGGTGCCGTCCTTGCAGTCTAGGCTCGGGCCGGAGACGCGTTCGTAGACGAACGGGCTCTGCAGCTTGGGAGAGTAAGCATCTCTGCAGCCCGGATCAGACTGGGTGTTTGGCCTCTACTCAGGTTGAGCGACTGGAAGGACGTATGCTGGTAGGAGCAGTAGTGGGCAAGTTTCGAGAATAGTGCTTGTTCACTCGAAACACAGAGACCTGTGGCTATATATGTCGACGATTCACCCTCGCTCTTACGGTAAGATCCTTCCGAAAGGACATAATGCAGGAAAGCATCGGCTTCCGGGAACAGTATCCCACGCACATCCGAGCTTCAGCCCTGCGACCGACTCTGTCACACCGCATGTCCAGTTAGAGCCGCATCTCAGGAGGGGACGTTCTGCAGCCTCGCCAATGCCCTGTGGTACACGTATGAGACTTATATGTCATGTGCATAGACACAACCGTTGACCCATAATCTTGAATTATATCCGTTTCCCGTACTTGCCTGTGTAGGAAACAAGACACGTGGAAGTAGACCTCAGCTATAGGGTCCCGTAGATTCCTATCATCGAGTGCCAGGATGCATACATGCATCGACAAGGGCTCCGACGTCGATCATTCAATGAGGACTGCGCACATGTTCAAGCATTCAGTCTTAGGATCTATACAGTAGCACGGACTATGGGAACCATCCCGGCTGGAGGTAGTGCGAAAAGGGGGGTTTGGTTGGGGAGGGGCTTGGGAATGCTTTGGGCTTCACCTGTAGTATGACAACCAAGGACTTCCGGAAAGCGTGAGATCCCTCCCACGCTTCTCGCGACGCTATAGGGGACGTATTACCGTGGGGTCTCTCAGTTGACGCTTGATGCCCTGTACCTGGATTTAACTCCTTTCATATGCAAGGTAAGTTCGGTAATGCAGGAAGTGTCGCTCCCCTAGACCACACTTTAGAGAACCGGCCAAGAAGCGATAACCTATAGTTACTACAGTGGAGGTACCTGATAAGGTACACGTAATGCAACGGTAAGCGATGTAGGCGAACTTCGAACAAGCATTGCGAGTATAGTATATGAGCGGAGACTTGACAGTTCTCTATCCATTCTTCTAAGCCGTCCCCGGACCAGCCCCATACTTATCAACCGCTACAAAACAGCAGTGGTGTTTAGAGGAGTGTGGATCCCCATTCGAGTTTCCGGTGCCGCACGCCTAGACGTGAAATTGATATACTAGTGCGTTCTCATTCTTAGTTGACCTCCCTTACCACTTCTCATATAAGTGTCTTGTCGCACTCTCCAACTTATACAGGCTCTCCTACGTATCTACCAGGAGTGGGCCCTACGCGGGGACTCACTAAACGGAACCTGCCACCAAGGGATTCAGTGCCATCCGTGTCTTCGTCGCTGCAGCTGCGCCCATTACCAGTAAGTAACCAATAATCACTGACTCGGCTCTGATGGTAGCTAACATGCCACAAGATCCTGTCGACGATGCCTGCGGCGCGAGAAGGGAGGACGAGGTAGATGCTTGCAGGGCCCACCTATCGAAAGAGGGACGATGAGGTGGACGTGCTGGCCGGGTCAACCTATAGGAAGCGGGAAGACGAGATGGATGTCTTGGCTGGTCCAACTTACAGAAAGCAGGAAGGTGAGGTCGATGTACTGGCAGGCCCGACTTACTACGGGGTGGTGCCTAGGAATTAGCCTCCGTCAAAAGGGAACTGGCTATGGGTTGGTGTATTATTGACTTTTCTGGAATAGAGAGCGGCCCAGTCGTCTAAGCTGTGATTTTCCTATTTATAAAGGCTGGTCAGAATGTTACGCATAGGGCTATTGGCTCTAGGGCACGGCTGGCTCCTAGACCGTTCATTAAGCCCAAGCCTGGCTTGTTCGAAGAGTCCAGGGAGTTCTGCGACTTTCCTACATCCATTTTGCAACGTCCCGACACTCTCAGTAGGGTCTCGCTCAGGAAAGTGCTCGGATAGGACGACCAAGGTTGGATGTCCGCATTGTTTCAGCAGGTTAGTGTCGTTTCGACGTAAAGAACTGGGTCTGAATTGTCAAGGACGGCCCCTGCTCCTGCTACGCCGTAGAGCTGCGCGCGGCATAGAATCCTCTATAAGCTGCATTACCACGGCAGGGGTGGAGGGCCCGGATTCTTCGGGAGATGGTAAAAGGAACTGAGTTGCTGAAAAGCGGAGCGTCTGGACTATCCCTGTGGGGTACCGCAGGTCACTTTCCGCATGCCTCCGCAACATATGTCTAGCCCTTGAAGAAGGATTCGTAGCATGTGGTGATTACTATAATGTATTGCAAGTTGTTGCTACTCCTTAGCGATAAAAAAGCTGCGGAGAGCCACAGCCTTCCCCTCTTTCCCTATCACAAGCCTAGCTGGCGATCCAAAGCGGTCACAGATCGTATTGTGGCCATTTGGCCCGCACGCAGCACTTTGAATTATACCGTCTTTATCCTCTGCCAGTCAACTCAACACAGCTTAAGCCCAGCTATACAACTTCCTCACAGAGACTGAACCAAGGCTCCGCAGCATAGCCTTGCCATGTGCTTGGCTGCAAGAACACTTTCGTTAACTGATTTTCATGGAAAATACCTGGATTTGAAGTGGCGGGCTAGATGTCGAAGCCGGAACGGCACCTACGGCGCTCCGTGGTATTGATAAGGTATGAGCGTCAGAGGAATTGTCTTGGCAAGCACCATGAGCCAAGCCGACAGGGGCTGGCAAATAAGGTTTGTGTCTGGAGCTTAACACAACCGGGGGTCTTCCCTGAGCTGCAAGGTTGCATACAGGATGCGGGGACAAGGATTTCATTGGAACCATGGCACTTTAGAAGACCACGACCGGGGCCGGATGGAGTTACCGATAAAGTGTGTTCTCTGAAACGAGGCCATAACCATGACGCACACTTCGATCGGCAAGACAACAATAGGCATGGCCGCATGGGATACTGCAGCCTAGCCTAGAACTCACTCGCATCCGGATAACTCGCTGGAATCCGCGGACATGGAAGGATCACACATTCCTTAGCTTGCTGCGGAGTTACCATGGATATACAAAACACAACGTATCGACTAGACGGAATGGGTGGTCCGGGAGGCATGTGATTATACCAAACTACCAAACTTCGAGATTCTAAAAGCATGGAGGATTCGGTCTTGTTGTAACCTAGTTGCGGTGCAATGCGGCGTGATGTGCGGCTCTTTCGGCAAGGATCCTGGCAGTTGGTGTTGCCAATATGATTCTTATTGTGGGAGTCCGAATTGATTTGCGCTTTCCGCCGCCGGAGAATTGTGCTTCGATGTGGCGTCCGTTGATATTCAGGAGGGCTTGTGGGAGCTACTATAGGTAGCTGGTCCACCTGCGATTCTTAGGTCGATGAACGTGTTCGAGGGTTGTCGTTGCTTCACTTTCGGAGGCCTTATCAGACTGATTAGTGCTATCCCCTTGTCGCTCTCTCCTATTATATTAGCTTATGGGGGATTCCTCGCCACCCTCCACCTAATCTCTGGCTCAGGTCCCCCTCCTTCTCCTTTTTGTCACCCCTTAACAGAACCTTCCAACGGCAGCGTTTGAGCCAGCAATGCAATTTCAGGTATTCAGACAAGGATCATGATCCAAGCGACGCCCATAAGCATCTGCTGAAGGACGGAGATGGTACTTCTTCTGGTTCTTCCACAATCCAGGAGCGAACGTACAATAGGGGAACGAAGAAAACAAGGACGAGATGGTGTTCTTCGCCGTCAATGATGCTGGTGCACCTCGGCCTTATGCTTTCCTACTCAACTGTCTTCCTGGGACTTGTGCTATTTACGATGAAGGACAGGCCTGCCGTAGTCCGCGTTGTCGGCTCAGGGCCTCTTAGATACAAGGATCGTCTGGTAGGCTTCGACTTCAATACCGTAACAAATTCAAGGATCCGACAGTCAAGGAGGACGATCGGACCTGGCTGTAACTCTTGAACGGCGGGCACGAATTACGAATATCGACCGAGACGCTTGATCAGGCCAACGTCTCATCCGTGTACTTCGCAGGCGGTTCGGGAGACCGGTTTGTCCTCTCAGCAACTTACCACATGCTTCACTGCATCTTCGCCCTGTATCAGTTGAACGACCCGGATTGGCGCCGCAGGACATCCACGCCGGCCACTGCGTTGACAACCTGTGTCAGTATATCATGTACCACGCGTCTGACAGCCAGATGACGTTCGTCAGGCGAGAGGATGTGCCCCGGCCGCACCCGAGCTGGGCACGACTGAGACATGCGTTGACTGGGACTGTTACGACAAATGGGTGCGAGGACGCAGTCTGCCGGTGGAATCCCTGGCGACGATGAAGGACGAGGATGGGAAGTTTCTGTTCGAGGACCCAAGTTCAGAAACATTACTATAGAGATGTATACGAACGTCACAGGGGAGGAGGCTGGGATAAACTCCTCGTAAGGAACAAGGCTGTTGAGAAAGTAGCTGGGTCTAGCTTATTGCGTTCCGTATATAGCTCCTTAACTTTGGGCTGCGGTCTAGCCCCTATATGGCCATATTGACTGCGACATGTTGCACAAGTGGGACATACTTAGTCCATAAGTCTTCGGTCGTTATTTCGAGCTGGTGGCCGATTGTTGAGAAACAGAGGGGTTCGGCACATAGGAATATGTGATAGGTTTCGTTTCGTCTTATGAAGAGCGAGGACACGACAACATGCGCCTTGAGACATCCTAGTAGTCAATAGTCCTTGTCTAATCCTGCGCCCACTTGGTAGCGTCATACCCGTCCATCCATTTGGTGTATTCCTCGCCGGCAGCTACCCACCCATTGATGCCTCCCTGCAAAACGACGCTCTGCATCTCGCTGTCGCCCTGATCAACGATGTAGTCGGCAAACCATCCGGCCGCACGGCTACCGCGGCCACGTGAGGAACCTGGTATGCGCGCTCAGTCGCATATAGTCATAATTTAAAGGATGGGGTAACTCACCGCAATACCAAATAATAGTCTTTATGCCAGCTGCCTTGAACGTACTGTACAGTGTCGGAATGCTGTGGTACAGGCTCTGGGCAGGCAGATTAATAGATCCGCGGATTGTACCGCCCTGTTCCGTATTCCATGCATCAACAATCACATTATATTAAATACATTGTCTGTTACATCAAGAAGCCTGCTCGAGACTGAAATCTGTGGGAATGTAAAAGACTCACGTCGTGGTCGTTACGGCGTAGGTCGACGAGGAGGAAGCCTCCTTTCGGTCCGCTGCCGCCGTCCTTAAGCATGTTTAGGACCTGACTGGGCGTGAATGCGAGAGGCTGGTCGTGTTTCGGGGCCGGGTACGCTGCGTACCATGGAGCAGCGGTTTCCATAACTCGGTTTAGTTGTGGTGCGTGACCTTGATTTATGTCATGTACGAGGGGGGATTTGCTGCGCAGCGGTAGAGAAGTTAACGCAGGCCAACGTTTCACGTAATTGCGGCGTGTGCTGCGCTGAGAACTGATACGTAGTGTTTCGGTCGGCACAGCGTAGGACGGAGAGAATTTGGAAACGAAGGGAATGGTGGTGATCACGAAATAAGAACGCTTGTGCCCCCTGATTTACCACCCAACAAGCTCTTACTACTTGGTGAGCTGACTTGCCGGGGCATCTGTCATACCCTTTATATGATTGGTTGAAACATTTCATCCAGCTTTTGCCGCAAGAGTCTTGGCGGGTATACTTTCCACAATAATGTATAATCACCCGGCACCCATTATTGTCATTATATATTCGGATAACTGCGTAAAGATTCGTACCTTGTTCGCTAAATCTTCGTTTAGTTTTGAGCGTGGACGATGAACCATATCAAAACCGTTTTCATATCCTCCCCGCTGCACACCCAATTACTACAATTCCCCGGGCTCTTAGCAAGCTGCTCCCCCCTTATTCTACTCCGGACGTTCTGCGGTGGTACCAGATCTATGCAGCAACTGAATACCAATTCTGCTATGAACGGGCACGGGGACCTAAATAACACCCACGCTGCCCGGGCAGTTGTGGATCTCGCGGTTGACTCGGCCTATAGCCACCGGTCCTTCGCCATCGAGGTCCATGAGGATGATGCCGCTGTCCGCGATCGTTACCGGCCGTTCTTGCTCTCGGAACACTTTGCCGCCGACGACTGGGTCGCGCAGCTGGAACTGAGCACTACGCTTAGAATGGTGAAGTCCGAGATCTTAGATCCGAAACGTGACCGCCTACGTATCCTTGTCCTGTATGGCAGCCTGAGAAGCAGGTACGTAAAATAACCAGCTTAGTCCTTTGCCAACGCAGCGAGGAGATCCGCAACCTGGCTAGACAGGTCAGGAAGCTGCGCCTCTGCTTATACATTAGTAGATCCTTCTCGCGTCTGCTTGCTTACGAAGCAGCACGCATCCTCTTCCGCCTCGGCTGTGATGTTCGGGTGTACGACCCAGCTGGTCTGCCTCAAAAGGACGACGTCCGGCATTCTCACCCAAAAGTCCGGGAGTTGCGTGAGCTTAGCAAGTGGAGCGACGGTCATGTATGGGTCAGTCCTGAACAGCATGGAAATCTGGTAAGTGAATACTCATAACGCTAGGCTAGAAAGCAGTGTGTGCTGACTTCCTTACAAACCGGCATTTTCAAGCAGCAAATAGACTGGATTCCTCTGTCATCGGGCTCAGTGCGCCCGACTCAAGGCAGGACCCTGGCCGTTGCCCAGGTCAGCGGCGGATCTCAATCTTTCAATGCAGTGAATTCACTGCGGATACTCGGCCGGTGGATGCGCATGTTCACTATCCCAAACCAGAGTTCCGTACCAAAGGCTTACACGCAATTCACTACTGAAACTGAAGGCAGCCGCATGATACCCAGCTCGAACCGCGAGCGCCTCGTCGACTGTATGGAGGAGTTAGTGAAGTACACCATTGTTATGCGGCCTCACTTTGACTTATTTGGAGATCGTTTCAGCGAGCGCGAAGAGCGTAGGAACAATGAGGTGAAGCGAGAGGAAGCTATAGCGCTGCAACCTGCCATTAATAGTGCGTCTTGAAAGGGAGACAATATTGCCGTATACAAGGTGGCACGCAGGCTCATCATATCGTGCTGGGCAGCCTGCCGTATCAAGGCATCCGGTGATGTGAATATATGCCCTTGTAAATAAGCCAGGATATGATAGGGTTTCTCAAATAGATCATTGATAGAACTAGCTATTTCAACTATTTTCATCAGTCGGCCTAGATATTGGGTTCACCGGTACTTCCTGCCGGATGCCTTGCTATCCCACGTGTTTCGAAGGCAGCGCCTGTTTGAAGCATGTTCCTCCACATTCCTACCAGGATCCCGCTAGCAATGCTATACGAAATGGCTGGGAACAACTGCGGGTAGAGATAGGTTCTCAAAGTTAGTAACTCCTGCAAGAGCGAAGCCACCCATTCGGAAGGTAGAAATGCTGTATCGGGAGTTTGCACTACATCTACAATGAGAGCGCCCACCACTCACCCGCGGTGGGTGCGACAGTTGTGAGCCAAGCGAGTGGGAGCAACGAGTGGGGAGTTTTGGGGCCTGCCGCTTTTACGGACAATAGGCCGATAGACTGTCGGTGTCAGTGAATTCGTATAAGCTGACCCCCTGAAGCAGGTGGAGAGTAACGGGAGAGGCCACCTATCCGGAATACTCTTAAGGACCCCCCACATAAGATCAAGAAAACCAGCGCCGCGCAGATCTGGTGCCGTTGGCAATGTTACCCCGCTTGGCAAAGCATTGTGGCAGTATTGATTTACTGGGCATGATAATTAAGCCGATCCCGCAGCCAACCAGGGCTCCTGAATGAGGTGCCATGCTCTACATGCAAAGGGGGTGGCGGCGTAACCATTACATTGCAGGATACAGCCTGAAAGCACGATGACATGCAAACCGAGATTCGTATTGTGTTATACAGCATTCGATAGGCTGGATAATTTCAGGGGCTATGTGACACATGTATACCACTAGTGATAGTAGGAAAGCTCTCACTTTGGATATCCCCTTTTTTTTTATCCATATCATAGTAGCGTTCCGTGCTCGCCATTTATATAGACGCGTTCTCAATGCTCACTCAAAGACGCCGCGCGTGCTCGTGGCTGGGACGCTTCACTGGACGGCTATTTTTGTGTGCCGATAGGTTCATAATCTCTCCATATCACGCCCTCTGGGACATCTTTCCACTGAAGCTCGCTATCAAGAAGCTCCGTCATTTTGCTCCACTCTTCCCGAACACGTTGAGCCTTGTACTCGCTTCTCGGTACTATATGTGCTCTGAACGGCTTTGGCGCAACGAAGAGTCCTTCCGTCAACTCTTCCATGTCCGGCACTATCTCCTGACCGGTAGTTTCATCGACGGGTCTGCGGAAGTCGAAGGCCCAGAGCAGACGCGAGATGGCTAGGAAGAGGGATCGGTCGGCGATGTGCATTCCCTGACATAGCCTGCGCCCCGCACCGAATACGAAGTGATCTCGCTTGGTGGCATCTGGATTATTCGCCGCTTCTGCCGAGGTTTGGCTATCGTGGGCCCAGCGAGCAGGGTCGAAACGTTGCGGGTCTGGATGTCGCTTCGGATCGTGACCAATCGCCCTATGGTCCCAGAGAGATCAGTAAAATAGCTTGCAAGATCGATCTTCCTAGATTAGACCTACCAAACGTTCCACATGACCCCGGCACCTTTGGGGATCTTGTAGCCCATATACTCATCATCACGAATAACCGCGTGATTTACACCTAAGGGGACCGTCGGCATCCAGCGGAGACTCTCCTTCATGCAGCCGCGGATGTAAGGAAGATTTGGAAGGTCGTTCAAGTCGGGCAGCCGATCTCCGCAGACGCTATCTAGCTCCGCTTGGGCTAGTTTGACGACCTCCGGAAAACATAGCAGAGCCTGGACAAAACCAATGAGTGTAGATGAAGTTGTATCTGAACCGGCCTCTAATAATGAGCCGCTCACGTATGCGGCCATCTCATCAGAAAAGCCTTCCTGTTCCTGAGCCCGTACGAGATCGACACAGAAGCAAGGCTGTTACGGACGTTAACCAGGTACAATGGCTATAGTTGCTGCCGGATTCGGCTCCCCTACCTTTGCCTTGCCTTCTTTCAACCTCCTCTTTGTGTCTGTATAATGACCGACGAACAATTCGCACTCCTTCTTATGAAGCTCCTTTGCATGCCGCCGCAACGGCAATAATAAATCGGGTAGGTATCTGAGAACGGGGAATAAATCGACCAAAGCGGCAGTCTCAGCGCCCATGACTTTCCCGAATTGTTCGAACCCCTTATTAATTCATGTTAGCGTAGGTACAGGGAACTGGGCATCTTAACGGACGTACATGGTATAACTGCTTGAGTTTCGGATCGTCTAGGCTTGTGGTGCGAAACCCGAACATCATCTGTGTTGATAAAGAATTGGTGTATCTCCTAATGTGGTCCATGAACAGGGCGGGCTGCTCGAGGAACCCGACTAGCATGGCTTTGTTCTCGAGATCCTGATACGGGACGTACGTCCGCGCGGCCTTAACATTGAGACTGTTTTGTACGATTCTGCGAAGCATCCGCCAAGTCTCTCCATATTCCTTTTGCGAAGAGTTAGACGTTTCGTCTCACTTTTCAGTTGGTGGCATTTACCATCAATAGCATACGGAAGCCTCCACCGACCATTGACCCAAGGTACATATCGGGCCGTGAAGAATAGATGCCGCTCCGCTTGTCGAGTAGGTCCTTGACTGCTTGATCGGAAGAGAGGACGACCAAGACCTTTGTCCCCAAGATGAGGGAATAGACCGGACCGTACTCCTCAGCCCATTTCTGGAACTGCAGGTGCACCTTCTCTCTTGGTACCTGATGGAGGTTCCCTATCAATGGTAGAGTTGGGGGACCGGGAGGGTAGTCCTTTGGCCTTCGGCCAATCTTACTCAGTCGGTGGAATATGAGCAAGAGGGCAACCAAACCAACGGTCCAGGTTGTCGAGATTGCCATTGCAACGGGTCGGGAAGTGCTCTTTGCGATAGCTCTTGATATGGAATATCTGACACATGCGGTTTTGTGGTTAAAGAGACAGTGAAATTCAAGCTGCCGCGGGACATACCATATATATGTGGAAACATCCATGCATACGACAGTACTAGGTCGCAATATATTGCCCCATCAGAACGCGACATCCGTCAGGTTGGCGCTATCGTTCGTTGTAACTCGGCAGCACACTGCCGCCTAGGGCGGCGTACCGTACCCGCAGAATACTTCAAGGGTAGCACAACCAACACAAGCCATCACATGCGGAGAAGCTACAGGGGTCACCACACGGGCCAAGCAAGTCAAGGCTGGGCGGCATCTTGTGTTATTGGCACGATGCATTATAACACATTATATCTCCGTTTCTACCTCAGAGGTAACTCCAGCTTAAAAGGAAATTTGGTAGGATTTGACTTTTGGGGTCTTGGGTAGAAGTCAGACTCGTTCAATTGAGCCGAACTTGACAATTCGGATTATGGGAAGTTAGTATGCATGCGAGACAAATCAGGAGAGATATCAACTGCCGTGCAGTCCCCACCTCTAAGAGTCCTGACCTGCAGCTCCTATAGGACCATACGCCATCAAACAACCTTCAGATAGTGCACTCCAGGCGGTGACAAATCATGCGCGTTGCCCTAGCTAACCATGGTCTCTCTAATTCCAGGCTTTCCCATACCAAACTGTGTTGCTGTCTAGGTCTGCCCAATCAGCGATCAGCGTGATGCTCAATAAGATTTTGTCGCAGAAAAGGGCCACCCTACCTAGAGCTTCAGGGATCCTTCGGGATAACGTTGATCCTTTCCGGAGCCCTAGAGCCCTATATCAGTGGATCACCCACAACTACTGGATCACCATTTTCTAGATTCTTCAATATCAATTTTATCTCCTCAAGAGCTGTGCAGCTGCTCCCTAGTAAGTGTGACAGATTTCGTGTCACTATCCCTGAGTCCTTATCTTACGGAGAAGTATCTCCTTCGTAGGGTCAGTCCCATTGGTGACGCCCACTGAGAAATTCGAATACGGCGTTTCAATACCGTCAGGCATCTTGATATCGTACTCTAGAAGGATCCTGGCCAAGATCAACTTGATCTCGTTAGCTGCGAAGAAGCGACCGGGACAAGCGTGCCGACCGAGCCCGAAGCTCATGCTCTCCTTGGTGACGCTCACGAACTGATACTGCTCCCGACTCTTGTAACCGATAGGGTCTGGTATGTCCGTTGTCCGGAGTTTGTAGAAGCGATACGGATCAAATTTCTGTGGCTCAAAGAGGTTAGATGGAGTATACAGTGCCCCATTATCTTCACGATTCTGACCTCGGGATCTGGATAGAGAGCAGGGTCTCGTAATACAGGCGCACTCGCAGCTTCGATGTAGGAGTGCGCCGGAATACAGGTCCCATCTTTCAGTATTATTGGCTTAAGCGTGTATCTTCGGAATCCGTCTTGTCTTACGTTAACAAAGCCGCCTTCAGTGGTAAGATGGGCCACCAACCAGAAAACGGTGGATTTAACCGCTGAGATTCTCGCATGACGCTGTCTGTCAGTTTCATGTCGAATAAGGCCTTGGTTGTCATTACGTCGTTGTTGTCCTTAAGAACTGTACGGATTTCCTCACGCAGATCTGCCACCGTCTCCGGGTGAGCCGCTAAATCGTATAGTCTATATATAGATACGTGAGCGATAACACATGGCGGGATATGCTCGACTTACATTCTGGTAGTCGTGAGTGTTGTAGTATGAATCGCTGCCATAGTGAGCAGAAGCTGCATGTTAGCAAGATCGGCGATACTTGTGATCCCGGCAGCTTCGGCTTTCTCCAGAATCCATTGAAGAGCATCGTCGGGAAGCCGATCCCCTGCAAGTTTCATTCGCCGTCTTTCATAAATAACGGGCTCCAGGAATGCCTTCATGTCCTTTCGGTGGTCTCCAAGTCTTACGAGTTCTGGAAGTATCCGGCTCACGAATGGTCTCGTCCACCAAGGCCAAGCTTTCAAGCGGAAAACAGCCGCGGTGATGTCAACCGTGTAGTTGACTGCGGCGCGGATGTATTCTGGCCGTCGACATAAGTCTGGGCCTAAGAATATGAGACCTGAGACGATGGCCACGATGTTATGGAGAGGCTCTGTGACTTTGACCGCGGTCCATTCATCGCATGGAGGGAATTCCGATCTTACAGTGCGCTCGACTTCTTCAGAAAGCAGACCTGTCAGTCGGGCTGAGTTTAGACGTCAGTCTCAATATACTACACTACACGCCACAATCCGGCATAAACTAACGGAGGGCTCGTGTAAGATCCGATTTGACGGCATTGTTCACAATTATCGTCCTTGACCTCTCTGGAAACACGCCGGTGTAGTCATTCTCCAGTGTCTGGGGGGGATTAGCGGTTGAACAGGAGCGAGATGGCAGTAGCATACGTCTTTGAAGGTGTGAAGCACATCAAGGTCGCTCTCTGGTAACTGCCTCAGTTCATCAAGGTAGCGGCTCGGAATGATGATGTGATCCCCTATTTTCCAGTCAATAATGGGAAATACATTTACGGTTGGAGGCAGCTGACCGGACAGCGTAGTGATCCGGTGAAGTACCCCCTTGAATTTCTCGTAGCCTTCCTGGTATACTGTCGCAGCGGAGAAGAAGTAGTTCTTCACTCGCTTGGATCGGCTGTGCTCCTCCCCGACGAGGGGGAGGCGTCGAAGCTCGATCTCGTAAACTAACCGTGGCAATAAGCGCACGATGGCGAAGATGGCGAACACGAGAATAAGGGATGGCCATCCTTCACTGAGTATAGTCTTATAGAAGTCCATCGCTACACAACAACAAAATGGCGGAGGCTACGACTGGAATAGGAGAAAAGGAGAGATCACTTAGAGGCTCAAGATACAATGGAAGACATGTTAAGCGTCCACTCGCACAATGTACAGCCTAAATGATTTCACGCTTAGGTGAGCTAGAGTATTAGCGACATGCAGAAGCCAGCCACGATCGGTTCCGATTGCTCACCCAGACTATATACCCAGCATTCCAAGAATCCGGCAGTTAGTCTCCCTAACTCGGTGATTTCAATGGTCACTCGGCGAGATTATCAAATACCAGCTGAATCTCGCAGACAGAAATCATGTTTGGCTACTCCGCCCAGCATGATGATACGTAGAGAGTCAATGTCTCCAGGATTTGACATATTCATATCATGGCATAGAATGTCTATGAGAGTCTCGCAGCCAGGTAGGAGAAGATATGCCCTTAATCCACCGAACGGACCCGACCTCAATCGTGGAATGAGAGTCCATCTCACACGATGTACCTAGCGTAAGTAATACTGTACCCCATGTCGCATCCTGGGCTATATGCAGAGCTTCCCCTCATTCTCCAACAGCGACCCCCACATCGATAGGCACAGTGACGCCAACGGTAACGGGTGTTCATATACCCGTCCGCGACCTCCCCCATACGAAGCCTCAGAAATCGCCAGAATCGCCAGAGACACTCAGGCCAGGTCGGCTGTCCAGCACCTCGCCCCGATCTTGGCGAATGCGACGCAGAACCGAAACCTCCACACCGAATGACACCGCATTGGACATTTGACACATGGCAGGATCGAGAGCTTCGATACGACCCCGCTCTTTGTCTCTGAGCTGCCGTATCTGGATGGCGTCGATGGCGTCTCGGTGCGATAAGATGACGATGACGGTCCCGGCTTCGGAGATGTGCCTATGGGTTTGCCGGAGTCGTCACTATAGGGCTGGTTGTGGTTCGCCTTAATAAGATCCATCTCTCTCGTCGTTTATGGTTCCGAGCAGCTTCTATCATATAGGGTCATATATATAGGCCAGCGAATAGTAATGGTTAATCATGGCTCGGTCCCTGCTTTCTCTCTTATCGCTGGCAGCCGGCGTGACGGCCTGCGTCCGCGACTGGGAGGGACTCAACCGGCGCATTGAGAAGCAGCACGCCGGACATTCTCACGCAAAGAGACAGGAAGTGGTAGAGTACCCGCCGATCCTGACGGAGAACGAGGCCACGTTGGTGAACTCTTTCGATAACAACTCCATCAGCCAGTGGTCGCACTACTACACCCATGGCGACCATCTGGGCGGCCACAATAAGAGCATGGCTGAGTGGACAGCCGACCGTTTCAGGGAAGCCGGCCTGGATGCGTCTCTGGCCGAGTTCCCTATATACGCCACTTATCCGATCGAGAGTCGGTTAGCGTTGATCCGCCCGGATGGTAGTATTCATAATGCCTCGTTGGTAGAAGATATCTTGGAGGAAGATGACACGTCGAGTTATCCGAACGTGATTCCCGCGTTCCATGCTATGTCTGGTAACGGAAGTGTCAAGGCCGAATACATTTACGTGGGGTAAGCGCAGGCACTTTTGTCCTTCGAATGCTGCAACTGACCAACGCACCAAACAGACGTGGCACCCAAGGCGATTTCGCCGCGCTGAGAGAGGCAGGTATCGAGCTAGAAGGGAAGATTGCCCTGAGTTCTTATGGCGCCGGCTACCGAGGTTTGAAAGTCAAGAATGCTCAGGCTAGTACCGTCCCAGGCATACGCTTTAATCCTTCGTCTGACCAGATATCAGGACAATGGCATGGCTGGGTGTGTCTTATTCACGGACCCTGGAGATGACGGCGAGATTACCGAGGCGAACGGTTACCTTCCCTATCCTGGTATGAGCAGATCGGAGACTTGTGTAATGAGGCCTGCTAACCATACCGAGATGGACCTGCGAGAAACCCATCATCCATTCAGCGCGGTAGTGTGCGGTTCAGTTCTCTGTACTCCGGAGACCCGACCACCGTGGGCTATGCATCCTACGAGGGCGCACCTCGCAACAGCCTAGAGGAGTACACACCATCCATTCCGTCCATCCCAATCAGCATGAAAGATGCGCTCCCACTCCTCAAGGCCCTCGAAGGCCACGGCCTGTCCGCGGAGCAAGTCAACCGCTCAGGCTGGGTCGGCGGCTTCGACGTCGCGTACAGCAGCGGGCCGGCGCCCGGCGCCGTCCTCGACCTGCATCACTTTATGTCGGGCTTCATCACGCCCGTGTGGGACGTGATCGGCGTAATCAACGGCACGAGCTCCGACGACGTCCTCATCATCGGAAACCACCGTGACGCCTGGGTCATCGGCGGCGCCGCCGACCCGAACTCCGGGACCGCTGTCCTGGTTGAGCTCGCCAGGGCTTTCGGGAAGCTGCTTGAGAAGGGCTGGAAGCCGAAGCGGACCATGTAAGGTTTCACCTTTCCCTTTCTTTTGTAATAGCACGAGTAGGTACTGACACTAGGAACCCGCCCACAGCATCCTGGGCTCCTGGGACGCCGAGGAGTTCGGGCTGCAGGGGTCGACGGAGTGGGTCGAGACGCACCTGCCGTGGCTCGTGTCGTCGGCTGTCGCGTACCTGAACCTGGACATCGCCGTCTCCGGCCCGCGCACGTCGCTCGCGGGGTCCGGCGAGATCCAGACGATCGCCATCGAGACCATGAAGAAGGTGCTGTTCCCGGACACCTGGGGAATCGGGCCGACGCTGTACGATATGTGGTATAACACCACCGAGGGCGAGATCCCGCCTCTGGGGAGCGGGAGCGATTACGCTGCGTTTTATCATGCTGGGATTTCTGCTGTGAGTGTTATCTCCGAGGCTCGAGCTTGGTGTTAAGTACTGACAGTGCGTCGCACAGATCGACATGGGTTCGGACGGCGGCAGGACTGATCCGATCTACCATTATCACAGGTGAGTTTACTATACCACGGCCGTCGACCGCAGTCTCATCACTGATGGAACAGCAACTACGACTCCTACCACTGGATGTCCACGTACGCGGACCCGGGTTTCCGGATCCACACGGCAATGGGCCAGTGGCTGACGCTGCTCGCGTACCATATCGCCGACGACACAGTGATCCCGTGGGACCTGCCCAACGCGGCCCGCGTGTTGCGGGGGTACTTCTCAGAGCTGAACGAAACGATCGCGGACGCCGGCGTGCAGCTCGACACCGCCGAGCTCGAGGAAGCGCTTGACGAGTTCGCGAAGCAGGCGGACAACATAAAGGCTGTGGCCGAGCTGGCGGAGGCTTCTGGAGATGAGACGCTGGTTGCTGTTGTGAATAGCAAGTATAAAGACTTCGCGAGGGGGTATGTGAGTCAGGGCGGGTTGCCAGGGAGGCCGACGTTCCATAATGTGCTTAGCGCGCCGGGCATCGACAATGGTAAGCGGGTGAAGTTTTAATGTTTTGCCGGTGGAGTCTGGAAAGCTGACGGTTATGGTCCAAACAGGTTATAGTGCCTCTGTGTTCCCTCCGGTTACTGAAGGCGTTGGGTCGGGCGACTTGGAGACTGCTGCGGAGTGGGTCAGTAAGAGCGCGAAGGCGGTCCTGAGGGCGGCGGAAGTTCTGAAGGTTTAAGGGGGTCAGCGTGAAGCGATATCTGGTCACGAGTGTCGTGGCAATGGGATCTAATAAAACAACTGGGATTAATCTTGAATGCGAGGGTGAGGTGATCACGGACATGCACAAGGATTACAACAACTTTGTGAATAGAGCGAGATGGGATTGACCACGGAATACGATCTATGAGACTATAAAATCCAGGGGCCGAATCCATAAGTTACCTTAACACAATCGCGGATATCAGAGCCTATGCATCATGCAAGATGAATGCAAAATGGCTCACCAGAAACTCAAAGCCTGAGTCATGTTGACGATACGAGTGCCCATACCCGCCAATGATGGGCAGATGGATCGAAATGTTGCGACGTGACTGCAGATATCCAGAGCCGTTGCCAATAGAGAAAACGGCGGCAAATGGGCTCAAACCTAGAATCCCTGAAAGCAAAAGAAACTCTCCCCTAATTCCGTATCCACCACTCAATCCACAGGTGCACACGAGGAGTTGAAGGCCGTCAAAGTATAGCCTCGATGGCTCTGACCGCTGAGGCAGACCGCCGAGGCTACCGCCACCGACTTGTCACGAGACAATGCGAAGTTCCGGCAGAGGTATGGCCCCTGGGAAGTTAGGCCTCCCACTCCGGCTGGAAAGAAGGTAAGTAGGGCGGAAGAGGCTCGTCGTAGCCGGAAGCGGCAGTGGCAGGCTCCCTATGCTGGTCATTAGTGCTTCATTGACTCTTAAGACAGACAACGCGTGATAAGCATGCACGTACTCCTTCTTGGCCTTCTTGCCAGAGGCAACGGGAGGAAGAGGCTCGTCGCCGGGAAGCTGGCCAACGTTGGCAGGCTGGGCGCTGTGCTGGTCGTTAGTACTCTGTTGACTCGGATCCTATGTAGGAAAGGAGGAACTTACGCGGCTTTCTGCTTCTTGCGAGAGGGAGTCTTGACGGTGGTGTTCTCGTTGTCATCAGAGAGGTCACCGAGGTTGACGGGACTAGTCTTGCGCTTGCTGGCAGAGGTGGTGCCCTTCTTGCCGGGAGTTCTGGTCTTCTTGGCTGGGGTAGAAGGGGCGCTGCCGGAGCCGCCCTCCTTCTCTTGGGCGCGCTTGAGCTTCTGGAGGTGCTGCCTAGAAGAGGACGGAGTTAGCACATCATTACGGAAACAAAGTAGATAGAACAGAAAAAAGAAAGGCAGGCCCCAATGCGTTCTGCAGGAAGGTGTTATTCGCGACAACACGTCATGTCAGCGAGAAGAGACATATTGTTGAAGGATAGACAACATGGAAACTTAAAACGGGAGCGGGTGGCAAGGTGGTCATTACAGGGCTGCATTCTGAGTGTAGGAGTAGCCTTGGGCCCTCAAACGCGTGATAATGTTCTCCCACTTCTCGACCGAAGGGGGGGCCTCGGCAATCACTGCCTGTAGGAGGTCTGAGCGGGCTCTGTCATCCCAGATAGTTCGACCAGAAGAAGTGGTAGTGGGTGCCATCTTGATAATCGAAACGCGAAGGGAACTCGCGATCAATGACGGAAGATAGAGAAGTATGGAAGGGAAAAGGAATTGTGCCGGCAATTGTGAGTTGTAACGAAAGAAAAAAAAAAATCGACCACAGCTGGGGTTGTAGAATGGTGGGACAGTTTAGGTAAATGCTGTTGTGGATGGGTGTTGGTACTAGTGAGGTATACAACTTGGAGGGGAAGGTAGGGTGAGAGAAGAAGGGTACCTCAATGCCTGCTCTGTAAACTTGTAGTTCATCTCCCGGGTTGCGTCTATAATTTGTGCCCACTGGTCGGGTGTTGGCTTTATGACCTTTATCATAGCGATAAGTATATCACTGCGGACAGAATCGTCCCAAACCATGTACTTTGTAGGAGTCATAGTGAAAACCACGCAGGTTCAACGGGTCAATGCGATCGACGTCGTGAGAATGACGTGAAAGTTGGAAGAAATTGCGATAGGGAAAGACTATGATACTGGGCTTTGGTCCGTAGAAACCGAAGGCATGAAGGAAGAGAGGTGATCGGGCATACTTTAGAGATCCGCATGTCACGTTGTGACCCATCTTGTTGAGGGACTCGACGATCTTGATCCAGTCCTCAGAGCTAGGCGTCAGGACATCCCGGAACGCAAGCAGGATATCACCGTCGACCTCTGGAGCCCACTTCATGCTGCCTGTTTGTCTAGGCATCGTGACTCCCAAGTTCGTAGAAAGAGGAGCAAGAGATGATGGGAATATGTGATATATGAGATGATAATAGATATTCTTTAACGGCGATGAATATTGTCACGGCGATGAATATTGAAGTAAAGAAAGAAGGGGTGGGATGGAGGTTTGTGGGAGGGCAAGTGTCGTCGAAGGGGAAGGAAGTGGACCTGGGCTTGAACGACAGAGGGAAAGAAACTTGGAAATGGGAATGGTGATCCCGTCGATTAAAGAAATAATCTCACCGAATGGCGTTCCAATTGACAGTGTACCCTTTCTCGTTCATACGCTGGACGATGGCATCCTGATGCTCCTGGGTGAACTGGGGCTGGACCACATCAAAGATGATCTGGCCCAGTTGTGCCAGCGTCTGATCATCCCACTTCTTCGCCATGATGAGAATGGACGAAGTAGAATGCGATATTGAGTATTGAAAATGATGGATGAGGGTTGGGGGCGATGATGTCCTGGAATTTCGACGATGCTAAATGAATCCAGGAATTGTGTTCGGGTGGGTAAGAAAGAGGATTGAGTGGTCAACGACAACTAGGTGGACGGGGTGGTCTCGTCACAATCAAGCTGAAAAAACACTAGGACTAAGGGCAACTTCCAAATTGAACTTACCGGATGCCTTCCCAAGTAATATCATGGCCTCGGTCTTGCATGAACTTAACGAGGTCGTCCTTTCTCTCTCCGGGAATTGGTCCGAGTACCGTGTAGAGAGCCATCATCATATCAGAAGTGAGCTGGGGATTCTTCCACTTCTCGGTCGACATGATGAACCGCTTGCCGGTTTTATCTCGAGTCGGTCTGGTGAAAACGCAGGATAAGCGGCGAGGGAGGTTCCTGTGATGAGTTGATGGTCTGCGACCACAGATACGCTTCTAGGGATGTGCTAATAGGATAGGAGTCTGCGTGAGAATAATCTTGTTAAGACACTGATAGACGATGCTAGTTGCAGCAGGTGGAAAACGCTGATGGTGAAGGAAGAGAAGCGTGATGTGGAAATAGCGTTGCTACTTCAAGTAAAGACTGAGACGGCGGGACAGGCACAGACACGTGACTAGGCGATGCGCCTTCAGAAGGCTGCCAAGGGATCTATGATGACCGTGCTTGCAGGTTATCACGCTCGCGGAGTCTAGAAATATTCCTGCCTTGATTACCTATGCCATTCGCTTTGCTCCAACCAACCCGCTCGCTCAGAACTCCCGCCAACCGACCAACAAAACGAAATTGAAGCTGCTGTACACAAGTCGCGGAACTTTGAAAATTTCGCCTGTCTAGCGCGGACCATCACTCCATATGGGGAAGGAGCGTGACGATGAGTGAGGATGCGAAAACGCAATGTACCCCCAAGCAAGGCTGACTGCCGGTTGCGGTTACGGGGACTGGCCCGACGCTACCCTGAAATAGAGTAAGAAGCTATAGACACGCGTTATTACCGCTTGCTGCATGAATTGAAGCAACACAGGAAGACTGCGAGTCATCCTGGGATGCTGTTATTACGCCTCGCCATAAAACCTATCAATGTCTAAGCGCACGAAGAACAAGACGCGGATGGAGTGCTTGAATACTTACTCTGGTGGACCATAATGCTCATTGTCATCCGGTAATCCATCTGCCGCCAATGCGAGAACAGCTTCTTCGTCATTGCAGGTTACCTCATCATTGGCGGCTATCTCGTCATTGGCGGCTATCTCGCCGTTGGCAGCTACCTCGACATTGGCAGCTACCTCATCGTTGGCGTCTGCCTCGTCGTTCTGTTGCGGTTGGTCCAGTTGCGGTTGGTCCAGTTGCGGTTGGTCCAGTTGCGGCTGGTCCAATTGTCGCTCGGCCTGTTGCGGCTCCTGTTGCGATCCGTTCTTTAGCGGCTCGGGATTATCAAGCCGTTGGCGTTTTGCAGGTTGCTCTTCAAGATCTTCGTCCTCCTGCGCATCGTTGAGGGAATCCGTTTCCGGCATTTCAGCAGGAGGAGGTGCAGCTACGGGCAGAGCCATCGGCATACCCACAGCAAGCCCGACCACACTCGGCTGAGTGTCTTGCGGTGGAGCAGTTGTTCCTGGCGCCTCTGTGGTTGGAGGCTGACCAGGGGTAAGAACAGGGACGACGGGGACAACAGGGACAACGGGAACAACAGGCGCAACAGGCGCAAGGGGCGTAGGTGGCTGCTTTCTAGGCCGACCACGCCCGGGGCCCGGCCTGCGAGTGATAGGATTCAACGTCGGGTCAGCCTTGCGAGGGCTGTCTGATATAGGACCATTGGGTTCAGTCTTGTGTTGAGCCCTCCGCAGGCCTTGGAAATGTTGGCTAGTACAAATCAGTTTGGGAAGCCCGATACGAACGTAATGAACATAGCTCATAGAAGCTCATAAAAGGGATCCAAGCCACAATTGCACCCACGAATCGTAAGACAGGTATTTCAATTATGACTGAATGAAATTCAACCGTTATGGAATGACTCTACCATGTAATGCAAGTAATCGTAGGAATTAGAGCTATGGAGAAGTCCAATACTGCATGATGCTCGAGGATATGAGACGAGGCGCGTGGCTGACGCCGGAATACATGAACAGAAAAGATAACATTTAAGAGCTTCACTCACCGACATCCCTCGTTGGTGAAGCCGTAACCCAAGGCTCGCATATGGTTGCCGATGGTTGTCCATTCCGAGCCACTTATCACGCCGATGTTCTTGACAGATAGTATCGTGAAGAAGAGGTCCTTATCAGCTCTGTCGTTCCAATTTTTGTTCATCTTCAAGGCAGTTGCAGGACTCGGAAGTCGCAGCTAACTAAGCTTCAAAGGGGGTCCGGGACTAGGGAAGTGGAACTCAATGGGCGATTCACGTGGCAAATCAAATAAATTGTTAGAGTTGGAGGCTTTTGAGAGGTTGAGAAAATAATGGACTCGACCGAGCTACTCAGCCAGGAAGCAAGCAAAGCAATGTGGGCTGGCTGGCCGATCTTTCTCAACTCCAGAAGCCCGCGTTGTGGTAAGGTAAGCACAAGCCGCGGAAAGATCCGTGTACGTGTAAAAAGCATTAATCACGTGAACATATCCTAAAGCGACTGCCTGCTTATCTTGCTTATCGGACTTGGCGGCTGCATCCCGCCCGAACTGGTGGAGTGGAGGCCCGCCCGAAAAGTAAGACGATTTGAGTCAATCATTGCGACCACGCCCCCCTTAAAAGTGTTGCAGTACCTGTACATCGATACTCGACAGACTCACGTGATGAGGCGTCTCGGTCGCGAAGGACTAGGCTCGGCAATGCCCACCAAAATCCTGACAGCAACGCGTCTCCCTCCCCATCACTTCAATTTTCATTTGTTCTGCCGGTCGCACTGTCGAGCATCGACTTCATAAGTAATCTCTCCAATCGTACCTTGTAAATTTCCTGGTACCACTGTCACAGGCAGCTGTACATGTCGCTTCTCGAGCGAGAATCGACTGCATTCCGTTCCATCAGCCGAAAAATCTGCAGAGAGGCGAATCTTTTCGTGGTCCGGAGTCTCGATTGTACCAGTACTGGACTCGCTCCAAGAGCGGTTCTCCTGTGGTTCCCCTTTCATTGCAGGGTTGAGTACCCATCTGCCCATGCGCCTACTTTATCCAATAGGTGAACAGCGGCTATTCCAAAAGCTGCATATTTATTGAGTACTAGCAAGTCGGGCTACGGGGCTGCTGCGAGGGTGTGCGTTTGACTATGCTGCATATGCGGGAGCGATGATGTTATACCGAAGTAGGATCGAGTCTCAATTCTTGCCATCGCCCAACCCCCTCAATTCTCTCTATGACTCATAGCACAGGTTTCACTGCAAGGCCCCCAATGTGACGAGTCCACACCCTTTCCGGCGCCATACTGCTGTGGCGACGACGGCTACCCCATAGGAAATCCGGTTCCTGAATAGAGCAAAGGCCCTAATCATACCCTACGTACTTATCTCTCGCGTTTGACTGTTCGGTCAGCATTGTAGTCATTTGTCCTTCCGACCTCTTGTCTTTGTTTGGTTGGTCAATATGCCCGGCAGACATGATCATAAATGATCTATCGTTTCTTTTCAGCCATATCAACTGCTGCGGCCGTGCATTGTCGACCGAGATGGGCTTCTTACATGCATCAGCGAGTGTGTATGTGACACCTCTTTTGCAGGCGGCGCCGGCCAGAAGTTCCGTTTAATGCCAATTCGACGGCCATAAGCCAAAGCAGGGATATCCCTGCTGCCGAAACCACTTTACACGGTATCGAGCTCCATCCCACTTTCGCGTCTTCTCCTCCGGATCTCATTTCCAAATCGGCCAAGACTCAACTAATTCGTCGTCTCATGTTGCTAGGCAACCAAGGCGGTCGTCGCTATATCGAGTTAATGATAGGCAGCCCCTGGTGATAAATAGAAAGACGGCCCCGGGTTAGCTTCATGCAACCACTTAAAGATGGGGCCCTCTCTGTTTGTCGTGACGCTCCAGTTTTTCCTTTTTCGCGGAGCAACAACGAACCCCCTTACAAACAGCATCATATCCATGCAGGTCACCCATTTCGTTTGCACATAGTCTTTTTCTAGAAGGGCCATTGGAGCTTCTCTTTAATCCTAGTCCTCAATCCATTCAACAGCTCGCCACTGTTCAACAGCACTGTTGTCTCCTATACTATGACCGGTTCCCCACCTGTATCCTTGATTGACTGCCTTATGTGATCTGCCATATGATCTCCTTCTCCCCTAGAGAGTCCTTCACGAGAGTTGGCATATAATTCCCTTGCCCCTTCTCACCGACTTTCACGACTCACCAGTTCATGACTCACCGAGCCTATTCCAACTCCACATGCTCGCTTCACTTTCCACACTCTAGAGAAGCACATATTGGCCAGACTCCCCTCTGTGCATTGCTGCCCGGGATCCCTCAACCCCCGTGATCCCCACTCCAGCTGTTCATCAACTCGCCTACAACGGCCGATTTATCATGTCTTCAAACACGGATAATGCAATGACAAGATTCCTGTTCGCTATATTGCGGCAGAAGAACTTGAAAGATGTAGGTCAACCTCGAGAATACAGACCATCGAGCTTAAGAGAAGCGGAAGCATCTGACATGGTTCTTAGATCGATTGGAATAAGGTTGCGCATGATCCCATACTCGCTCAGGAGATCACCAATGGCCACGCCGCTCGAATGAGGTATTCGCGCTTCCGCTCGGCCATGCTAGGCCTTGAACCCACAAGACGAAATCGAACGGGCCCACCTAAGTCCCGAGTCACGAAATCCAAGAAGGAGGCGAAGCCGAAGAAGGATGGAAGTGTCAAATCCGAATCTGCCGCAGCCTCCCCTGCCCCACAGCAGCCGTCCGAGACATCCGCCCCGAAGGTCAAACAAGAGAGCGCGCAACATCGCCTGGAAAGCCGTCTCACACCGGGTATCACTCCGGGCCCTATGCCCGCTCCCTCTCCGACCGTGCCGACACCCCATACCATGCAGCCGCGCCTTCTGACACCATGCAGCGATACGGATGTCTTTGCCTCCGCTCTAGCTGCAAGTCCTACCAGCGACATGGTCCATTCTCAAAACACGTTCGACTTCCCGGGGCCCCCTTGTCATCCCCATGACGATGCAAGCTGGCACCCAGCGATGCCATATACCCCATTCCCGCACCAGTACGCATTCGATGACTTCGGTGCTCGGGCTTGCGATCATCAACATCTACACCATCTACACCATCAGCACGATCACTTCGGACTGCCAAATCCTTCCACCGAAGCTGAAGGAGACCATATCGATGTTAAGCACGAGGAATGGGATCATTGTGTCTAATGCCACACGATGGGCTAAGGGGCGTTTGGGTCAATTCGATTCTGGGATGGCTTAATACATAGGGGGATCCCTGGATTATGAGATTCGCTGGGCTCTAAGGCCATGTATGTCTAAGCATGTCCTCATAAATAGTGATAAGGCATGATTCCTTACCGTTTTCGGACAGTTACGAGGCTGGCGTTTGGGATGACACCTCCGGCAGGGCGGTAGTCGAGGAGCGATCTATTTCCAGGCGGGATATGGCTGTTACAATAATCACCGCATTTAATGCCTCATGCTAGAACTATTACGCTCCTCATTGGATGGCCAAATTGGAAGAGCATCTTCGTCATTTTACACATTCAAGGTTTTTGCCAGCTCGGTGTTCGAACTCCTATGAATGCCGCCCGCGCTCTATGTTGCGCCTGTAGTCTCAGAGACAGCAGCCGCTATGGCCGTCTCGAGGCTATTCAGGCTTAGACTCAGCCGTCCAGATCATCAATCCTCTAGGAGCCTTCGTCTATGAAGGTTTCCGCGTCTCTCCGAACCCCATAGGTAAGCGAGATTCCTATTTGCTTGCTCACCCATTCCACTACTACACGTTAATTTAAACCGTAGCGTTTCGAGTCCTCTTTGGGGTCTCCCTATCACGAAGGGGTTACGTCCCGAAGGTGACCTTGCAATAGAGCCACTCTTCCTACTCTTCCATTGTGCCTATTCTTTCGTTCCTGTTAACATCTTAGCGATATATTACAACCGCTCCCGGACATAGTGCGTGAAATACAGTTCATAGCTCCATGTGGTGTCATCGTCAGCCGACTCACCACTTCATGGCCAGGACAACAGCACTTCTCATATTATCAAGCAATAACGTCCGAAGCCGGATAGTCACGAGTAGTCGACGCTTACAGTTGCGTATGCAACCTCTCCAGCGGCGGGGGTTTCTCATTATACTATTTACGACATTTTTAAAATGCCAACGGGAAGGCGCCATCTAGTCCTCGGCCTTCACGAGGGGCTTCTTTTCCTCTTCCTCTTCCTCCTTCACCTCCTCCTCCTCCTTCTTCACTTCCTCGGCCGCCTCCTCCTTCACCGCCACAGGCTTCTTCTCGTCCTCGTCCTCCTCCTTCACCACCGCCTCCTTCTTGAGCTTTTTCGCGGGGGAGGGGCCCGCCTCGTCCTCGGTGTGGTCCGTATCGTCCTGGAGGTTTCCCAGATCCTCTGCGGCACCCACGGCAGCCCGCTTGGCGGCCAGGCTGCTCTCCGCCGCCGCCTTGCCCTTGCCAGCAGCCGCCTTGCGGACCTTATTGGCCGGCTCGGGCAGGGGCTTGGCCGTGGCGTTCAGGCCTAGCTTCCTCTTGATCTGGCCCCATCTCGTCTATAACCAACCATATTAGTATTACCATATACCATTTCGGGGCGCTTTAGCATGACTTACCTTGGCCGAATCAACGGTAAGGCCGCGAGCCGCGGCAATCTTGGGCCACGCGGCTGGCGGGATCTCGATTTTCGTCTCCGAATGGCGGAGGATCTCCGCCATGAACTCCCCATCCGCCTGGGTGGCCGGGCGACGACGGCGCTCCGCAACGGGCTCGTTCGCGGGAGCGGGAGCAGGCAGAGAGGGCGGCGGAGAGGAAGCCGGAGCCGGAGCCGGAGGGGAAGCGGAAGCGAGCGGCTTGTCCGTCGGATGATCCATTGTTTCTTGCGTTCGAAGTGGATAATGTGATTTTCTGATTGTTGCGTCGCCGAGTAATGGTAGGAATCGCACTGGGATCTGCATTAACCGGATTCACGAACCACAACAAATGCAAGGAGTCTCGGCTACGGAGGGCGTTCCGGGACGCGAGCGCTGGCGGGCACCCGGACGATAGAGCGGGTCCGCACGGAATAGGGGTTGGAGTCACATCGCTGCGGATACGGACCCCATCACGGCTTTGTGCGAACTTTACACTACTATGAGAACCATATTATAGTAGCCCTAGTTCATTATTATATTCCTCATTCAGCTCCTTTAACTGATGGTGCCGGTCTACACATCTTTATATTATATACGTTAATAAAGGCGTTGTGTTGTTAAGGACCAAGTGGCTATGGCTCAGCCCCTATGAATCCAGTACCATCGCCAGGACGATGGACTTAGAACAGGCTAGGCTAAGGTCTCGTTGTCGACATACCATGGAATCGGCTAAGACTTGGACGCAAGCTTCAAGTATAAAGTATGGTCCAAGGTCATTTCTAATAAGACTTTCCACCTTAAATTATCAGGGACATCTCCCATGGTACGGAGCACCATACCAAAATAGGGGCCGCTTAATGAACAGATCCCCTATTCACACACCTCATGCATAGGCTATGCGGATGAGATCAGTTCGATCTAGGGAATAGATTAACTACGTACAAGTGTGGCACCAAGCTCCATATGTGCCATTATACGATAAAGTCGACCTAATAGTGTTGGGGTTTAAGGTCGGCTTGTCTAGGCAAGCAAGGCAGATAGAGCTCTTCTCAACTCTATGTGCATCAGGTTCAGTTTATAATAACCCATCTTGACCATGTCCACAATGGGTGGCTGGCTGTGAAAAGCATAACCAAGGTGTTACTAATAGAACCTTGTCAATTGATAATGGTATGCTATGTTCAAATGACTGCTATGTACCCTCATTGTGCTTGACCTCCATTCTACTGCGATGGATGACTATGTAATGGAACAACCGTACTTTAGGGGGCACCTTAGCATCCATTGTCTCTGTTTCCTATTTTCCAGAGCTTTCTCTTGGCGGTTGGCTTCCTATTGTTGTCTTTAATCTCTGTGCAGGATTAAGATAACTACTTAACCAGGGCCTATCGTCACCTTCTTAGCACCTTTCTTTAGCCTTCTTTATCACAGAAATTCCTGGACAGCCGGAAGCTCGATTCTACATTGGAACTACTGAATTCTCTCACAACAACAGTGACCGCGATCGACAAAACCACCGACTGTCATCAACAGTATGGCTTTTAACTTTGATGATATGTGTTACTTGTTGAGATCGCATTTGACCCATCTGTTCACCGTATCCAAAGCGCTGCAGACAACCCCAAGCTGTCAGCCCTGCGCCGGCAACTCACTGGAGTCAACATGAAGGGCAACCTGACCGGCTTCACCACCAACCACCGAGCTGGCCCGCTGGCTGCAGTCTGAGGCCGTGGCACCCTTCACCGGCGAGCTCGCGCGGGACTACATCGAGCGAGACTATCTCGCGGCTAAGCCTGATGACAGCGACGAAGAGACGGACTTCACCAACCACCTAGAGCACACCATGATAACTATCGATGATCTCGGTCGTCCTAGGCCGTATACGAGGCGAGCCCCGAACAAGGCTGGTTGGTCAAAATATGATCATGCCACACGGTTCATGGTGCAGATCATCCGGTACGATAAGGAGAACGAGGGGCCATGTCGGTGGGTGGAGGATTGGACGACATGGCAGCGGGGTATGCGTATGACGTGTATGGTTTCGTCCTGGATAATTTCCTGGGGAATCGGAAGGTAGAGCAAGCCGCTGAAGGGCTAGCGTGGGTGCAGCTAGGGGGGATGTGCGGGCACTAGACCTTCATCCTCCTCCCTGTCCGCTTTTGCGACCAACACTGCAAAAGGCTCATAAGTAGGATAATGAGACATCATAAAACCGGATACCTGGCGTATGCAACTGAAGTCTTCAATCAGTTCTGTCCGCCTTGGGCACTTCTAAAACTTGCGAAAAGTGACAAGTCTCCAGTGATAATCGTAAAGGGGGCTTGGTAAGGCCTATTGATTGATATAGTACGTAGATAGCAGCCTACTGTCCTTAGTATATCTGACTGACTGCAGGCAAGAGTGGAAAAGGCTGCCATGGGCGTTACCATGGACATTACGTTCCTTGTTCCCGCCTTAAGGTCCCCCATCTCTGCCTCGACGTCCCCTATCTCCGCCTGAGGTCACTTCCGACGAGTTTTCCTGCTTTGTAGGTAGGCACCACCATACATATCCTGCCCCATATTTATCCATTTCCATCTCCCATCTAACATTACTCCATACTCGACAGTAACCATACCTTCATCTCATCAACCACGAAACTTCACCCATCAACGCTCCCACTCGTACGTCACAGGAGTTGATTTCCTACCCTCTACTATTCAAGCAAGCTTCGAATCAAGGCCAACACTACCGAGTCAGCATGGCTCCCAAGAAGACTGAGAACAGCGCCGAGACTGAGGCCGTCAGTCTCAGTGCTCGCGATGTGAAGATGATGACTCTCGCCCTCAAGTCACTGCCGCCTAGCGTCAAGTCTGGCATTAACTACGACGTCATCGTGGCCGAATTCGGCCAGAAGGACGTGAAGTCCGCCAGAGAATGCTTCCGCCAGCTTTGCAAGAAGCACGGATGGTTTGAAGGAGTACGCGTTTTGCGATTCTCTCAACATTCATTAGGTGTACTGACAATGTGTTTAGGGAGGAGCTGCAGACGGCCCGTCCACGCCCGCTCCATCTACACCGGGCCCGAAGAAGACCCCTGCCAAGCGTTCCACCGTGAAGAAGGCCAGACCTGCTTCTGATGACGACGAGGCCGACCTTGACGAGTCTCCTACCAAGAAACTCAAGCGCAATCCTAAGCAGCCTGCTTCATCCCACAAGGAAGTGGCCAATGGCAATGATGGCATGGCTTGAGGCGTATTCGATTCTACAAAGACAGTGGAGGGAAGGGACTAAGGTTGGATTCTATGACATTTAACATCCGACAGTTTGTCTCCAGGATGAGACAGCATCATGACCATCGGTGTTGACCTCAGGATCAATTAGACACTGGGATAGTCTGCTTCAGCTACCAAGGTTGTACAGTAGGGAACAAAGAATTGCCACAGAGATCTCATATCCATTATATCAGTCTTTGATGCCTTGCATTCACGCAAGTTACTGTGCCTATTGCTCTTTTATGCCCCTTATTGTCGAGGCGAAAAGCCCTTCATGCCTGATCTTTATAGGGGTAGCGGAAAGTATATTACCACGAAAGGAGAAGAACGCCTTTGAACAGAGGATCAAGCGATGGCAGACATTGGCTGTCCTTGAAATAGATTGCTATGTCCATGATAACGGTTTGACTGGGAGTTTACTATCAGGGGCTATCTCATCAACTCCCTCGGGCGGATTAGGACTTCATATCTGTGGTAACAGCCTTCAGTCACCTAGCGACCATCTGTCAGTGGACGACGAAATACTGACCACAAAAAGCGTTGACCGCCTACGCGACGTGACAGTCCGCAGTAGCGTTGAGGACGAGTACTAAATTATCGCGACTGGGCAACTACCTACCTCGACTCTTCCAACCAACGTCCCACACTTCTGTTTTCTCATCCCTCCAAAATCAATTACTTCTCAAATTCATCTACCTCAATCCTCAAACGACCATCTTGGGGATTATCAATCATCTCCATCTAAATATCAATTCACTACCCTCTTCACTACCGTCATCGTCATCAACATGCCTCCCATTGATACCGAATCCCAATTCAAGTTCTTGATCGCTTGCATCAAGCACTCCCAGGCCGGCAAGGTACGCTTCAGCGTTTAGCTCAACATCATCAGTTATTCCCGTATGCACCACTAACTCGAACAGGTTGATTTTGCTGCTGTCGCCACTGAGTGCGAGATCGTATCCAAGGGTGCTGCGTAAGTATCATCTGTTTCCCGCCTAGAAACCATCTCCATCCTTCGTCAAGCCACTGACTAACCATAATAACTCTCTAGCGCCAAGAGATATGAACGCCTCATGAAGCAGCACGGCATCTCGCCCAGCGGTGGCGCTGGAGGCTCCGCGGTCAAGAAGGAGGCCAAGGAGCCGAAGGCCCCTGCCAAGACCCGCAAGAAGCGCAAGCTCGAGCAGGTCGAGGAGGATGTCGGTGACATCGATGAGCCTATCAAAGGTGAAGTGAAAAATGAAGATGCAACTGCTATGAAAACCGAGCCTGTCAAGAGTGAGGCGGGTGTGAAGAGCGAATTTGTGAAGATGGAAGGTGGTGGCTCGGCGGTCATACCAGCAACCCAACCCAGGACTCCACCATCGGCTTCACCGACACTTGCTGTCAAGTCCCAAAACCACGATGATGATGATGAGGTTCTCGTCGTCAGCTCCACGGAGAGAACCAACAATACTCATATTCCGGGTTTCGTCGCCGCCAACCACCATCACCATCGCCATGCTCACGCGCATTCGCATTCGCCCGCGCCTCCTGTGATGCCCGGCATCCGTTCCTTCGACCACGCTGCTAACATGCACTTTCCACAACAGATGATGGAGAGACCGACGATGAGTAACACCTTCCCTTACGGCTTCGGCCCTAGTCCCTGGTTTCACCCCCAAGATACTACCACTGCGTATGGTCACTTCTGGCAAGGCATGGGTTCTTCAGAACAGCAACACAATGGAGTGGATCATGATACACGGAGGGATGGTTGAACACACATGACTAGTGCGACCTGGTGAGCTATTAATCCCTACCTATCGCTTTTGCCTTTCCTTCTAACCTTACTCCATTACAGTTTTGCTCTGATTTTGACTGGCAGGATGAGGTTTTGAGGCTACACGGAAGGGAGAATCGGATGGCAATTTTGGGCTGGTGCTTTTGCATCAAAGCGGATATTTGCATATTGAGCAACGCCCGTGAGGCCATTTTCGTCCTATACACACATGGTATACCAAGTAATGCGACTGCGATTGGCACACGTACTGCACTGAGCTATGTGATACATCGTAAATTGATAAGGCAACATAGCTATGGCGCCCTTACTTCGGCGTTTTCTAGGTAGCTTGATCCCAACACTTGTCGCCCAACCCCATTACGCAACACTAAGCTGTTTATCCTTGCTCGTCTCCTTACAAGTGAGGTTTTATGAGCTGCATCAGATGATCAGACTATCATCGACTCACATAAAATTGAACCACAACCAGTACCTAGTAGCCATAGTCTGCCCCCCTCGCACCTGTCCTTGTTCACCCGATGAAAGTTCTCTTAGCCAAGCCCATTGACATCGGACTCGAACCCCTCTAACCCAGTCCCTATAAATCGACAGCTCATCACGTAGGTGCCGTGCAAGTATAGTTCTACCCAAGGAGTTTGTTTCGTAGATTGTAATAAAACTTCGATTTAAGATAGTACACTGCAAAGAATTACATAGAGTAGACGAGCATCGGCCTGTGTTGGTCTCTAGTTGCTTGCGCTATGTGACTTCAAGGATGTCGCTCGCTGGAGGAGACGTGAGACTAGAGTTACGTATCCTCGGCCACGGTTGCGTAGTATCGGAACCAACGGCAACATATTCCAAATTTGACCGTTGATCTAGAGGCAGACATCAGTCTGGAAGTCGCAAAGTCGGCGCGAGGCATATATCTACATCAGCGTCAGCATTCTGAGTCCAGATGCCACCTCTCCGACAGTCTCGCTAGTCAGTAGTACTTGTACCATGGCATGTAGAGACCCCCCAAGTTATCACAATCAGCGGCGAGACTCAGAGCTATAGTAGGTATCATCATGGAGTCTTCTTACTGCCGTACACGAACCAGTTGGCATATGAAGTTATACATACCGAAGTCCTACGGCTTCTACATAGGTATCGTAAGTCTGTCCAGTCTGTAGTAGGTTATCCATCATTCCGATTCACTATCTTCGCTGATATCTACTACGGTCAGATCTGGTATCTCCTTGATCCGTGATGTGTTACTTGGCCCTGGACGCTAGGAACATATTCTCCGCAGTCGCGGCGCTTGCTCATACATATAGTGTTGCTCGTAATTTGGCTACCATTCTAGCATAGCTGAAGAAGCCTGTTTCCATGGTATCATCTCCGCCAAGCTACCCTCCCTATGCTTGCGATCTTCGTCTGTCGGTGGAAGAACGGGAGTCTCGAATGTCAGCAAGAGGGTTCTCCGCCGTTATCCAGATACAGCTACATTTGAGTCTACCCAGAGAGATTCACGAGAATACAGATGTTCCTCGCCGTAAAGCAGCATCATTCATTGCCCATCATTTGGATATAGCACCGAGGGAGGCTCCGGGAAAGGCACAGCAGCAAATGACAGTACTTGAGAATCAATTCAGTCCATTAAGCAGACAAGAGCATCACGCGACTCCTTCTAACCAGCTGAATATTTCGCATTGTATTTACGCCCATTACTTCCAGTAATAGCCAGACAAGATTCAGTTTTCCGCTTGCTAGTCTTTAGATACGAAAGTAGACGAACTGCTAAACCCGCCCAAATGGATTGCGAGAACCACCAGCGGAGCCATGATCTCTCGCAGCCAATCCGCGTCGTCATCATATATTTTGCAAAAATGCCCACGCTTTTGAGTTTGCTGCGATATCTGCACCAGTAGCAGGTTAGTTTCCCCAGCTTCGATTGACTCGCGCTACTTTAGAGTCTCGGATAGACCCGCGATCTGACCGCCAAGCATGGGGCCGACGGGAAGTGGGTCTCACTGCATCTCACGTCCCACTCACATTGGCGCGACGGCAAGCCGCACTGTGGGGTTCAACGCTAATTTCAACTTCATGTCAATTGAGCCGCATCGCCAGAGCCCTGCCCGAGCATTCTGTATGTATACTCGCTAACCACAAGTCTACAGCGAAGCTTCATTTTGCCCATGTATCGACATGACGATCGAAGTCTGTGCGTTAGACGGTTTCTGTGTCGGGTATCACAGCCCTATTATTGAGTGGTAAGGCTTGAACTGAGTCACTCAACCAAGGCGGAGTTAAGGGTCCAACTCTTGTCCCATGCGTCTATTACAGCATCGAATTTCATTAATGCCAAAGGGAAGCACATTGAGACTGTTCATGTGCTTCATTCAGTAGCGTACCAAAACCGACAGTGAGAGATCACTTATTAATTATGGGTTTGAAGCCACTTCGTGATGGCTGTGAATTTACTGACTCATGAGACGTCCTAATGACTGGTGTCTGGAGGCTACCGAAGATTCCTTCGTCCCAAGAAACTCAACTCGTCTTTTTTGTGACGTTGTAGTCGCTACTAGAAGTAATAGTAGCTAGCTCAGGGGCAGTAAGCACAATTCACTGAGCAGGGCTCGTGATCCTACCAGTCTATAGCCGTCTATTTGATACTACGATGCTCGCTGCCTATCTGGGTAGAGCCGGGGTCTACAGAGAGAAAGTTTATATTCGTCTAAATAATCCGGAAGCCACCAAACACGCGAGTATGTGGTTCTAGAATGCCACATGAAATAAATACATTGATAGTTCATTTTAATCTTCTTCTTCAACTGGCATACAAGTGTTAAGTGGGTATGCTGTAGTTGGATCATACGAAGAGCGTCATTGTGACAGGGCAGTGGCAGTGGTGGCAGAATCGTCAATCCCGTCGACTCGATTCACCGCTTTCCACATATTCTAATCCTCCTCTCCCACCCCACGAATTCCACCACTTCTTCTTTTCCACACAATTCACCCATCTCCAGGTCTTCAGGAGACGCCTTTCCAACTTCTCAATAGGTCTTCAGGGATCTCATCAATCACACAGTAAGTCACCTTTTCTTCCATTCTGTTGATTCAGTCGGAATTCTTTTCCTAGCATTATTTTCACTGTATTCCACGCCGTCACCGTCACCATATCTGCCGTCCTGCTAGATTCCATTTGGCACCTGTTGAGTTTCTGCCACTTGAAACTGTCTCCACCGCTTTCGTGGTTGGCAGTAATTCTCGTTTCCCTGCCATCCCCATTCCACACTCCAGCTTCCTTCCCACTTCCAACTTTTTCACACACTCACCCACACTCATCTCCCATCCAACCACCGACATTTTTAATTCGAAAATTCCGACAGCTACTGGTTAGTCTTAGCCCTATCTCCATTTGCACAGCCCCACACAATTCTAACATCCAAAAAAGAAGCCCATGCACTCTCAATTCCAACCCTTACCCAGCCGTATTTTCCCCCACGAGACTATAAGAACACCATACTTCCATCTCTTCTTCCTTCCCTTCCTAACTACTCACTTAAAATTTCTTTCCTCCTCTCAATTGTATTTACCTTAGACTTCTTTCCACTATTTGAATTTGGAACACGCTCTCGCAACTTTCCAATATTCGATGTTCGTCGCCCATCAGCGCTGACCGTACTCTTCTTCCATTGCCACTCTCCTCGTGCAACAATCATCGTCATCCTCTCCCATCTTACTCCCTCAGCCTCAATCGATTGTTTTGATTGGACACTGACCTTACCGCCTTCAGACCAACAGCACCAAGACTCATACACGACGTCTTGTCCCCATGCCAAACCAATATCAGTAAGATCACCATCCTTCTTCATGTAATCAATTTCGACATTACTGACTTCATCCTCCAGACTACTACAATCACTCTTCAAGGTGGCATCTGTCCAGATGAAGCGTCTTACTATTGTCCCCAAGACAGGCAGCGAGGAGAAGCCCGCCCAGTCCCCCACTGGTTCCCTTGACTCTGGTGTCAACTTTGACTCCCCCACTTCTCCGGGTCAGACCATGTCCTCTCGCGATTCCGCCAACTCGCCTACTGCGGCTCGTGGTGTCCGTGAGCAGACTCCTGAGTCGCCTATCTCTGTCATCGTCAACGGCTATCCCATCAATGCCTCTACGATTACCGACATGGCCCGCGAGCTGGCTAAGGCTCGTGCTAATGGAGAATTCCCTCGTACCACTACTCCAGATTACATTGTTCAAGCCACCATTGACGACTATGGTCGCCTCACGCAACTTCGTGAGGCTCGAGGTGATGCTCCCCGTTCCGAGTGGCCTAACATGCGTAATGCTACCACTCTTCTCACCAACATCACTCGCGACATCCGCAACCGCGATGAACTCCGTGGTGACCGGGTCGAGGCTACGACCGTCCGGGACCGAGTTGCGAACATGATGCAGGGTGTTCATGGCGAGGCCAACCTTTACCGACTCGTCCAGCATGCTGTTCACCACTCTATTCAGAACCAAGCGGTTCAGCGGGACCTAGCTACTGGTGGTCACGAGATGGCTAATGTTCTCAATGAAATCCGCAAAACAATTGAGGTCATCGCCACTGAAGGTCGCCATGGTGTCACTGAAAGCAACATGGAGGATGTCTTGGAACAGGTCTTTGGCATGATCGAGCATGCTCTCATTGATGCTACTGGTCCCCTTCGCCTGAATGTCAACCGCATGGACAACATTTCCGATGCCAATCAATCCCAGGTCAACCGGCTTATCATCATTTCCGATGCCAATCAAGCTCAAGTCAACGCCATCAGCCAGCATGTCAACGCCATTGGAGGTCATGTTGGTGCTCTGGGCAGCAACATCAACTCATTGAGCGGAAATGTAAACTCTGTTGCCGGCAATGTTCAGGCCTTGAGCTCTCAGCTCAGTGTTCTGCAGACCATCATTAACATGCTTCCCCAAATGGTGACCCAAGCCGTCCAGGAGATTCTTCCTCAAGCTGCCCAAGAGGCCATCGTTCCCATCATCGTCGCCAGCCTCCAAGCTTCTATGGTTTCCACGAAGGGTGGTGTTTCCGGCAAGGGCGCTGACTTCGACTTCGATGAGAAGCACGCCAACAATGAGAAAGCCCGTGGCCAGCACAAGAAGAAGCCTAGCTTCTTCAAGCGTTTCTTCGGCAACTCCAAGCGCGGCGGCCATGATGATGGCGCTGGCGCCTCCGGTTTCTGCTTCTAAGCAGTACACTACCACAGTACTGCATCACGATATCACGAGACCATGAGATCACTACTTCACGATGCATGAAACCATACGCAGCATAGCATAGCACAGAACTGCATAGCCTATCTGCTGCCTGTTGACTATTTCTACTCTGTCGACGGGCTTTTCTTTGACTACTAAGTTGTGAGTACTCCCTCTCCCCTCACCCTTCCTCTTTAACACGGCTCTCTCCTCTCCATCGTTCTCTTCAATTGGCATCACGCTGACCTCCTCTTCCTACCGCAGTCCATAGATGGACGCTCGTCTCGGCACGGTGTTGGCCTATCCTGTTCCTTTGGGAAGTATTTCCGGTTGGTTGAACGGCTGGGATGAGGATGAGGCGAGGACTGGAAATCTGTCTGGTAGACTAGATAGAATAAACCCGTAGAGAATAATGAGAATGATATGAAAGCCAGACTGCTCAGGCTTCTCTCCAGCAATAAGCTGGTGTTCGCACCATGACCTGGTATGCATCGTGAGATTCGCTCTTGGTGTATTGTGTGTAGGAGTGCCTGTCGTGCCCGGACTCTTCTACTACTTCATTGCTACATCTCGGTCCAGCTTCTTAAGCCGCTTCAACCTAGTTATGTGGTACCCTGATTATTTTAACTCTTCTGTTCATTCTCACTTGGCTGAATTTTCATTAATGTAAAGGACTGCTGCCTAATCTTCGCTCTCCACCGCCCCACCAGGTCCGGCAAGCGTCCCCCACTTTTTTTGTGAAGCCACCAGTATTAGTCTAGCTTTGGAGATATTGATATTGAGATGCTATCTGGGCGCTCTTGGCTGTAGGTTGCTCGAGAGGCTACCTGTGCAGAACGAAAATGATGATGGCGAAAGAGTGAGCGGCTCCCAAGTCCCCTGCAACCCGACCGCCTCTGGTCACTACCGGCTCACTTGAGCTACCTATCACTACGGCTCCAGTATACTCTCTTCGCCCTGAATCCACCTTCGACGGTTCAGTTCCATAAAAGAGGGGCCAGCCCGCTTTGGCCACAAGTCTAACGTAGCCCTAGACGGATTAGTGAGTGCAGCATTGTCGATTTAACTAAATCAACGAGGAACAGACATCCTCCTAGCACTCTAAAAAGCAGCTGATCTAGGAGTCATAGCCGCGTACTAGATCGAACACGAGGCTACGATGCGGATCCGATGACGAGCCAAGAAGAGGTCCGTCGCAGTTGAGTGATAGAATGCTGACTCGTTAACTCGATGTTGCTCCATATGGGACTAGCGATATTGACCATGTTACTTCTCGGAGCCACCAATCTCCAGTGGACCGAGCATGCTGGCTCTAGCGATTGAAGCTGGTAATTAGGTTCAGCTGATTTGAAGCAGCATCAAAGATGCGCTGATAGTGTCTTGCCGACCCAGCCTATGTTTAGAGATATATTCCGCTATTGATCACGCTACGGTCAACCCAGAGGCTTGTAGGACTGAGAGTCCGAGTAGTTGTTTTGGCACACAAGACCGCATGTAAGAATCCTGGAAGAGGTAGAATCAAACTTAGCTATAAAGGATGGAGAACCCTGGCGTCTCGATGCCACATTAGCAAGAGATTAAGAGTCAACTATTCGGCCATCCGGTATATTCTAGACGGTTGAACTATCAGCACTAACATCAGCTTGACAGCCATCTAGGACATGAGGGCAATTGAAGCGGGGCGGGTGCCGCTGGCAAGCGAACGATGGTGGTTTGTATCTTAAACGAAACGACTGGATGGCCTTCGACAAAAGGTTCTGTCACCTATATATTGCAAAACCTTGGATCTCTCCCGTTGGTTATGATCTGAAATGACTAGTGATATCCCGATGAGCTCTGGGGTACTCCTCTGATGCCCCAGAGCACAGAAAGCTTTAGCGTGGTATATCACCTAAGAAACTCGCATCTTCTTGGGAACTGGCACTCTTCTGGTCAAATTTCAAACTGTTTCGGTTGCACCAATTAGCAGGATCTCGTCATGGCCACCGCAGATCGCTCAGTAGAGGGCTTGTGTGCTAACTGGAGTGATACCCATCCAACTTGCGAGAAAGTCGGGTGATTCAGCCGCAGGAGCTGCCGTCTGGTCCTGGTAAGCATCCATCTTCTGCTCCGTATTACGATGTCTTCCTAACCCGAGTCGCTAGTACTGCGGACCAGAATGCCAGAAGTTGCATTGGGGCGAGCATAAGCTTCATTGCAAATCGCCGATGAGGATGAACACTTGGCGTCCTCAATGGGGAGTCGAGAACCGGCAACCCATGTTCTTAGGAGGCGATCCATTCCAACCCTTCAACGCGAAGCGAAAATATCTATGGGAAACGTACCGGCGTGTGATGTTCTGAAACTTGAATCAAACGAAGGCAGCACATATCAGAAGAACCTAGATCATCTGTTCGCTGGTTCGTCCGTCTGGCTCTCCCCTATCTGTATCGGCTTTCGACATGTTTAGCTACCAACCTTGGCGCTTTATTACTGACCACCCGGAGACCTTAGAAATGTCGTCACCAGAGTCACATGATTCCCCTAGCATCCTCACAGAAGGGCAATATTTCGCTGAACGACAGATAGCGATGTCGTCGCACGGCATGCCATCATGCTGCTACTGCTGTTCACGCAGAGGGACCCGATCCACGCAGCTGAGAGCCTATTGCATATCTGGGATTCGGCCTTCGTCACCCAATCCGTTATCGACACCATTAGTGGAGATGCCTGTCAGCTTGTTCAAGCAGTCTGCACGAAGATCGAAGGGAGAGCGCCAGATACAAATGCTGGCGAAGACATAGACGTTCGGAGAGTGGTCTCTGCGCCTCATGCTAACTAAGGCTCAATGGTCTCCCTGCTGCCCCACTTCGAATTGTCAATAAGCCTCACTTACGAGAAGCCAAAGCAGACCCGATTGGATATCACGCTGGCCCCAGAGAGAGCTGACTTCAGGGGATGCAGATACTTCGCACAAAGCCCGAGTCGACGTACCGCAGACATGAGGTTTCGGGAGGAAAGCACCCTCCTGCCGTTTGGAAGCCATCGAGAGGCATTCACCCGTCCCAACCCGTACGTAGTGTCCACTATGCGACGCAGCACACAGACTCGGCTAACTGGAAATCTAGGACGATGTTCCGTGCCATTGACTCGTGGCCTTTGAAAGACGACGTTGATCCTGTGGATAGCTGGTGCATACATCATGTCCAGACCATCTCGGGCGGGGTCGCTGCAAATGACGTACACGGAAAGCTGTGTCTGTACCTCAAGAAGCTATTCTTCAAGTTCCATGAGAGTATTTCAACACACAAAAATCATCTTTAAGCTCTTCAACTCGGACATAGAGGAGCTCTGGGAGCACGTATGGGAATGCCGCTTTGATAGTTTCGAGATAAAGCTCTTCAGAACGATGCGGTGCCTAGATTTGGAATGAAAATATAACCACGGGGTTGAACAGTTTCCAACCTCTCCGACCATGCCTATTTTGGCCCCAGCGACACCGTTGACTGGTTGGGATCTCATCTAAAAGCACCCCATGTCAATCCACACGCGACACTAAGTACCTCGTTTGTGAATGCGGTCCACGAGATGGACATGAAGGAAGGACTCTCTTTTCCCGAACTCTTTGGCGGCTTCTACAGTCCAACTCCGCCGTCTATTCGCAACCATGGCAACCATCGACCTTGACAACCAGATCTTTTACACTCCCTCACTGGCAGCGGGCGGCCCAAAGCTCACGAGCCGTAGTGTTTTGGCACGGGATGGGAACCTCTCTGCAGCCATCTCTGGAGCCTTTTTGCATAAGCTCTCGCTTAGTCCGCCGCAGCTGCAGGATGCACACGATCCTCGATATGGTGGTTCCGGGGCCTCACCAGACGATGCAGTCCTGATCAGCGATGGAGAGTCTGATTGCGGCGATTTCGATGACAGCCGATCTGACACTACTTTCCCGCCACTCGAGGAGCTCCTGACTGCTCCGCGCAACGAGGTCCAATCCAACTGCGTTGCCGGTACTGGTATGTGCCTAATGTTCCTGCCCTTGGGGTGGGTCATTATGCTAATACGCCTGAGAAGACAAGGATATTAGCGCTACTCCCCGTGGCAGCGGCGATAGCGACGCGAAGGAGCATTCGGTCACCGGTGGAGCCGACTCGGACGACGAATCTGTGTCAACCCAGCACCAGCAGTCTCGTAACTTGGAGTGTTCTCTAGCAACATCGTCTGTCTCACCCCGGGCTTTATACGCGGAGCAGGAACAAACCAGCTCAGGCATCCGGCCGCTTGCTCCAGTGCGCGGGCGTTTCTTGCCGGCGAGGTCTCGGGTGTCCCTGGCACCCTCCACTGTCTGCTATATTCCAGCGTCGACACGCCGGATCGTCCATGGGGAAGACGGATGACCCACTCAGTTGTCCCAGAACCCCGTCTGGTGGATCTTTCGCCAGCGGTGGGACAGAGCAGTTGTTGAACGGCTATAGCCTGCCTTGGGAAGAAAACAGCCCTGTCGAGGCGGGCGATGACAATGACTAACTTTCTTCGGCTAGGAACGGGAGCCGAGAAGGTATTGTTTGGAGTGATGAGGGTGACGAGTCTGAGTTGGCTACTGCCGAGCCAACCTTGCAGCCGGCCGACGGCCAAGGCCAGATCGACTTTCGGTGCAACGTCGGTGGACACTGCAATACCAACCTTGAAGAGGACTGCCGCCCTATCCATCCTCCGGTTCCAGACGACAGAGGAGAGCAGGATGCGGATGGTTCGGTTGTGCCGCCACAAGTACAAGAGGGTCGGACAAGCATACCGAGGTTGTCGGACGATGTGAGCAATAAAGACCTTGAGCTGGCTAATACCGAGCCATTCACGCAGCCGTCCACCAGCCAAGACCTGGTCATCCTTCAACGCAACATCGGCCGTCGTCGATATTGCGATGCCGATGATGGGGAGGGCTACCGTCATATTGTGGGAAGTGACACCGAGTATAGCCAGGATGATGATGTTGCCCGGCCAAGACGACGCAAGCGCCGCAGGATAAGCACTTCGACCCCTGCAACCTGTGGTACGGTACCTAAGCGGCAGGTACGTGTGCATTGCACCAGCTTTCAATCACGACAGGCCCAAAGGCCAACTTAAGGCCCGAAGCGCTGGCGAAATCAGCATAGCAATCCCAGCCCGCCATCCTTATAGGGGCTTACTTTAAGGGAGGAGGTTGTCGATGTCATTTCCGCAAAGTTCGAGGAATGGCCCCTTGAAGATACGGTCCTTAAGCGCGTTATAATGGACGGGCTGGTAACTTTCCAGCTGCAGTTCACCTGGGACCTATGTACAGAGAGCGGAACAGGCCACCAGGCAGTGGAGAGTGAACCCTCCATTTCCTCACCCAAGAGGCACGTCTCGGCGAGACACGGGAGCACAACGTCCACGAAGGATAAGGACACCACAGCAAATCCTAAGCCAACTTCAAAGAGGGCGAGATACACGTTAGAGGATGATACAAAAATCCGCCAGCTGAAGGAGAAAGGACTATCTTGGCGCGCAATCGCCAAGCAGTTCCCAGGACGTTCTCTTGGGGCGATTGAGGTTATGTATCACACCAAGCTCAAGACTGACGACACTTCCCAGGCGCCCTCTCTAGTAGTTGGCGACGACGGTGAGGTGGAAGAGTGGAAGGTAGAGGAGATTTGTGGCCGCAGGACGCTGGACGACGGCGGCGTGGAACTGCATGTGGAATGGGAAGATGGGAGCAAGACATGGGAGCCTTACGACGAGAACTTGACGCAGTTGGAGGCGCTCGACGAGTATGAGCGCATTCACGGTCCGGTTACTGTAGATACTATCTGAGATTTTCCTCGGCTACCTACTGACTTCTTCCGGCACTAAGCTAGCATTTGCTTTTTCCATAAGGCGTAAATCGTTTTACTCGATCACCACAGGATCAATTTTTGCATGATATCTCTTCGTCCCCTATCTTCAGCTTGTCTCCTAGGCTCTTTACTTGAACAGAGATGCTAAAATACATGGCATTACAACGATTATGCTTGGCCAGAGGCATGTCCTGGGATAAGTGTATAACCATAAGCCGCCACACATGTTGCCAAATAGTTTGGTAGGAAGCCAAAGGACGCTCTTTTTACCGTCATCGACAAGAAGGCCACTGGGTGGTTTCTGGTCTCAGACTACTTGAAACGTCAGGGCTTATGGCCCTCGGTCTGTCTCGAGATAATGACCATTCCCAGAGAAAAATGCTATGATTAAAGAATATTTCGTCCATCCTATTAAGAGCCTTTAAGAGTAAACCCACAACTCTAACAGCTTCACGACGGCTTCGTGCCCGTTCCGGTGGCCCATGATAGCGGTGTCCGACCAGATTCCCTGTCTCTATTATCGATATCGACCTTGCCTATATCAAGTAGTAGCTTAACGACAGCTTTACCAGGAGACACACTATAAGTTCGGCGCGGTTCCGGCTCGTCTTAACTGATAGGTTTTATAATACTACAGACTTCCAACCCGAGTCTAATATATATATATATATATATATATATTTCTACTAACTTTACTAATATTATAAGGTAATATTTCTAATAATTAGTATCTAGGAGTCGAATGCCTGATATTTATAGTACTAAAAGCGTCGGTGAGGTGTTTAGCTATCGTCTACATTACTAGGGCAGTTGCTGTTATTGCTGCTGGCGCTCTTTTGTAACGGCAGATGCTGTTAACACTATATAACCTACTTCTAGATTCCAAGTTGCCGACTTGGAATTCTGGCGTCCCTTTTGGGGAGTGGCTCAGGTGAGGGAGTGGGCCTCATTTGCAGCTGCCGCCACATCTGTGACTTGTTGTCGGAGGCTGTTAAGCATTATTTTAGCGGACTCGGTGGTGTTTTTTCACCCAATTAACAAATGTCCTAAGGCGAGAGGAGGCGTTCGTTTCGGTCGACGCTATATGAAAGGCTGTGTCGTAGAGGGGGAGAGGTGGAGGTTCACTTGGGAGCAGGACCTTTATAAAACCTTTAGAAACCCCGGAATTCTGCTCATAGTTGTGGCTGTGGTTAAGGTAAATGTACTCTCGAATCACTGGTTGGCCCGAAGTGCTTCTGGGAAAGAGTATAAAAGAAGACTGCAAGTAGCTTTTTGAAGGAAGAGCATAATACTTTTCGTTCCTCAAGGCATTCATCTATCCATTCCATGTAGGCTTACCTAGACGACACGTTGTTTCCAAGCGGAAGAATAGCGCCTCCTCTGGCAGTACAGACAGAGTGATGCGACGTAACATGCCGCCATCTTCTGGTTCTCAGTAAAAGTTCCACCAAGAACCAAGGAGACATAACCCATCGCTCTAGAGGGAAAAGCTTGCGTCTCAAGACCTTTCTTAGCCCAGTTCCCCGCTTCCACAGCTGCTTGAGCTGCAGAAATGACGCAGCTATTCGCCCCGACGACAAGTATACCGTTCCTCCTAACGAAGCCCTCAAAAGTCCGCAGCGTAAATTCTTCGTTCCACGGCACCAATTCGTTGACTTGGTACCACATCGCATCAGCAAAGCCATCCATCATGCTGATAACCTCTTCCCGGAACGCCCGGACCGACCACTTGTCATCAAGCGTCACGCAAACCAAGCATCCAGACTCATTGTTCCACTATAACTCATTATTAGCTAATTTTTGCATTGTTCCACTCTATAGCACTCACTGATCCACTCGAAAGCTGCCCGCCGCTCCCAAGCAATCCGCTGGGATTCGACATAACTGCAGAGTGACTAGAGGGACGGAAAATTGGTAGGTTCGCAAATGATTACGCGATGATGAAGGCTGAGTGGCGGCGGTAGTGAGGCGTAACAAGGGCTGAGTATCAGGGCTTGAAAGCAGGTGTGCAGAGGATAGGAGGAAACTTGGGCGGTCTTGCTGGGCTTCCCGCCCTCCTTCTTATGCTAAGATTCAAGGTACTTACTTCCTTCTCGCTTAATCCAGCCATTACAATCATAATCCCAACTAACTGGTTCTCATCAAAGGTTCCTCATTCTAAAACGTCGGCGATAGCAAGCCCAGCGACCCGATCCTCTTGGCGGCTCTGTTAACGGTCCAATGGGTCTGCCCGTAAAATTTGAGGGCTAACTGGGTAGGTGCCAATGCCGTGGCGGCCATAATTCCGCAATGGCTTTTGGGGGAATTCGGACACCGGTGCAGCAAGAGCCAACTGGACTGCCAGGGTGTGATTGCGGCAGACAACCGTCAGATAGCGCCGTGGGTGGTTGGTTTGGTTATCTTAACTCGTTAATGCCTTGCATTGCCTTAAGTCTGCATCGGGTCGAAATTCAGCTGCCGGACTTCGAAAATGGCGTCCTTGCTTGCGCATATGATACCGCAGGCACCTTGAGCAGTCTTAGCATGCCCAAGACCTGGCGAACGGACAGGCCTACCGCAACAGAAATCCAACCTATCCAATTCTAATAGACGCCGCGACAACCACTCACTTTCGCTCGATATAGGATCCTAAGGATGCTTAGGCACTCGGCAAAGATACCTAAGGTATCCGCTGCAACCAATGCCTACCCTACCCTACCGTCCGCGCCGGTCAGAACTGTTGTGACATCACTTCTATCGCAATGGCCCAACTGCCGTAATGCCCAACCAGTCGTAATACCCGACGGCGGACGGATCCGTGTGGAATGGTTGTGGGTGCTCTCTGAACGGGGGCAGATTGGTCAGATGTAGAACCCCAAAGTCAATTGAGCTGAACTTATGTGTCGCTTTGCAGACAACGGCAAGCGTGGTAGAGCCGGGAAGTGTGAATGTGGTCGCCAAGCTGCTCTGTTCAGGAAGCCTTAAATTCTGGAGCTCGTTAGCAGGACGGAGTAGGGCGGCCTTAGCCACAATTTTAACGACAGCCCGAAAGAGCTAGGCACACATCAGCCAGCCCGCTGGTAGGCACCGAACCGGGATTCGTCAGATGCACTAGACACTGGATGCATAGGAGTGCAACGGCATGTGCTCTCTGCTTCGCCAGCAGGAAGCAGGGGTTTTTTTTTAATACCGCAGTCAAAATAAAGTTGGAGCTCCAGCCAAGCCATGCATGCATAACTAGTGCCGGGGCGGCAAAGTGGACCCCGCCCCAAAGATGTGTTGTGCTTGCTCTCTCTTTACTTGTAGTACAAGGATTCAAACCGAGTAGCGCTAAGAATTTCATCGTGGGGTCTCTTTCGGTAGGTACGAAGGTTGGGGCCAAAAGTAATTACCCTCGCCCAGTGCCCTGACCAGAAATATGGTCCGTATGTACACGTACAGTGCTCAAGATTGAGCCGATTGCTAATTTAGTGGCTGCTCGCTAAAACACAGCAGACTGTCGCTAGAGCCCCGCGCGTCTTCCCTAGTAGCTTAGGTTTCAGGGCGAAATAAGTTGCACAGTACGCTTTTCTGCGTGCATCATTAACGAATGCAGTGTGTCGCCCAGAAATCTCTTGGCAACGCTAATCATTTTTGGCCCCAACTTTCGTACTATCTATGGTTCTTCTTTTAGGCTAACAGCGCGTTAGCAATTTAAGCAAACCAGGTTTTGTGCCATGTTGTAGAGTAGAGTTTCAACGTCAGTTACGTTCTGTTGCCGGCCGCGCCGTTACAATTCTCTTATTCGTCTACCAGAGATTATGGCTTGGCTAGATCGGCCAGCCATTGGGCCTGCTATCCCTCCCCCCATTTCCACAGCGACTGACCGAGCACGTGCAAGGCAGTTTTGGCCTTTGCGGGGGGGAATTAATGATAGAGGTGGGGAAGCGCAGCAGCGGTAATAGCGACGGCGACCGCGGCTGACAGATTTCAAGATTTTGCAAGACCTACCTACCCTTGGCGCCTGTCAAACCGTTTTCGCTCATGGAGACGAATACACGGCGAACAGATAACCATTAGCCGCCAGAACCGCTAGACCACAGCCATGGCAGCGCCAAATGTATCCGTTAATTACTTTGCGCGATTGATTCGCAAAACTTGCAGTACCCCGAATATAAGTATACAGCGTCCTCGCGAAGTCAATCTAGCCATTCCCGTCCACTACGTTTCAGTCATCCCCATCTACCTGATAAATCGTGCAACTTGCTATACATCCCATCACGTTGGCCCGCATTTGTTACTTGACCAAAGTCCAATATCCTCACAGCAAACAATGTCAAGCCAATCTCGCATCGTCCCCAAGGCACTCCCATACACCGACAAGGATGCGGGGACGCCATTAAGATGCTCAAGGCAAAGAAGATCCCGGTATACGAACCGGGAGAGGACGATTACGAGCGTCATATCGCGACTGCCAATCTGATCTACCGCTTCTCGACCCCCCGCTGTGTCGTCCAGCCCAAGTGTGCCTGTGACGTGCGTGACATTATCAATATCGCAAAACCCCGGAACATCCCCGGAACATCCCCATCATCATCAAGAACGGTGGCCACTCGTATGCGGGAGGCTCCACGACGAACATGGGCATTTTGATGGAGCTCGGGCTTATGAACGAGGTGATCATCGACATGAAATCGGAAACCGTGACAGTCAAGGGCGGCGCGCTGTGGTTCCACGTATATAGGGCACTGGTCAGCCGGCACCTTGACAGCTACGTCGCCAACGGTGGGCGCTGCCCTACCGTAAGGGTGAGCGGCTTTATGCTGGGGGGCGGTCTCTCCCCGTTCACGAGAAGTTTCGGGATGGGCCGCGACACCGTGGAGCGGTTTACCATTGTCACCGCGGTGGGAGACGAGGTGACCGTTTCAAAGGACGACGATCCGAAATCGCCCAAGAGCAGGCTCTTCTGGGCCCTCCGTGGCGCCGGCGGCGGGAACTTTGGCGTGGTCGTCGAAATGAAGTTGGCGCTAAAGAAGCTAAGGAGCGACTACGTCGTTGCCGGGCGCTACACCTGGTTTCCGGAGCGCCAATCCATGGACGCATTCATCACGGTTATGAATGGCTTCTACACCAGAGACTGGCCCAACGAAATGACCATCGACAGCACCTGGCTGTGCGATCTCGCCAACACCAGGACTGATGTTGCGGTTCGGTTTCTGGTCTACTACAATGGCGAACGGGGAGCCTTTGACCGCGCAATCGACGACTGGGCTCTGCCCAACGCTCCTAGCCAACACGCAGAGCTGAAGAAACAGCTCAAGCGGCGATCGCTGCAGGAGAAATCCTCCCGTTTCCTTCACGAGACCCTTGCGGCCCAGTGGGTCGAGGAGACGAAAAAGTCCTTTTCCTACTAACCGGTCGTGCCAGATTTATACTTCGTTCGTGTTCAGAAATCGCCGAAGGAACATTGAAGACATCACCCGCATCATCCGGGAAGAGATGCGGGCGTTCCGAGAGCAGTTCTCAGGGGAAGCAGACACTCTGCAGGTTACCTTTATTCACTCCGGAGGAGAGGCAAACCAGAAGAAGCGGGGAGACACGGCGTTTCGCTGGCGCGGTTGTGTTTTACCATGCGTATATCATGATCCAGTGGGATGAGAAATGGCTGGAGATGAATATGAGGGGATTCCTCGAGCGGATGAAGCCGAGACTCAGTCCGTTGGGCATGGTGCAGGGGGCCACATTCATTAATTTCCCCGACGACTCGCTCAGTCAAGACGCCCACGAAATTTCATACTTTGGAAACAATCACCAGGAGCTGCGACGCATCAAGCAGACCTGGGACGGGGACAACTTTTTCAAGTGGTCGCAGGGTATTCGGCTCCCCGTCGCCCGAAACGCAACCCGGGCGGCCAACACCGCCGACCAGGAGGGCGATGATGCTGTGCGAAGTCTTTTTGCTGCCGAGAATTTCGCCGTGAACGAGGAGAAATTGACTGACGTGTTGGCGGGGGACCAGGGGGAATCTTATTGGCCCCGGATCCAGCACGACTCTTTTGGAGGTGTGGCTTTGCCGACCGGAATCTGATGGACAACTGTATCGGTCGATCGATTCGATAAGGGCCACGGGACCTCTCTGCCCAGCAAAGCTCAATGAATCGCTTAGTTGCTACCTCATGATCACCTCCTAGATTATCTGTTTCCACTCTCCTGTGAGACACCGAGCCCTTCTTAAGACGGCCGTCTCCAGCTTCTCCCGCCCTCACCGACTTCCTTCGCCCGATGCTCCTCATGATGCCCGTGGGCGGCTGTCCATTCCTAGGCACCGCTCCATGCTGACTCTCCGTATGTAGCCCATGCAAATCTCTCCGTCGGTCTGCCCATGGATTGCCAAAAACCTAGGGCTGGGCTGGCCGTGATCGACTGGGCCCGGGAGCGGTGGCCGACGCTTGTTGTGCCAGTGCAGGTGCGCGCATAGGAGGCGCAAGGGGAGGTAAGGTGGCGACCCCCATCCCCCTGAGTAGATATCTCAATACGACTGTGTGGCTGACGCTTGCAACGTTCAATGTGACCGTGCCAAACTGCAACAAGATATCCTATGCTTCCTCCGGGGATTATGATATTGAGCAGCTGCCACATCTTTAGAGCAGGACTCCACTCCTGTAGCCGGCAACAGCAGCCCCACTACAGCCCGTTGAGGCCCGTTCACATGCGAACTTGTCTACATTAAGGTACCGCACGGCAAGTAATGGGCGGCAATGCACTACGACATCTGACATGTCAGCTACCATTTTACTTCCCCTCAACTTGGGCATGTAAGCATTGGGTGGTTTGGTCATGGGGGG